>WURT03226394.1:0-26616 GCA_009936505.3 Holothuria glaberrima | reverse complement strand
TATATATATCGAAATGCTACGGAGCACTACAGAAATGTGTAGGTCGATAAAAGTTTATGTATATGTATATATATATGTGTGTGCTTATTTATATATCTAACTATATATATATATATATATATATATATATATATACACAATACCTAATGCAGTAATTTAGCCTCTAATGATTGTAATAATTATAGAAGAAAAGTTCGGGGGGGGGGGGTTTGATTCATGTGAGTGTTTCCTCACAACATATGTGTGCCGCTGTTTCATTCTATAGCTGATTTCCACAATTGTAGGCATACCCTCATAACAAAAAGGAAGTTTATGTTCATTCAAGGAAGTTGGTTTGTTAAGCCTGTATATCAATTATAGAATTCATTCCAAATAACGGGTTACACCAATGGTAGGAAAAAGCCAGGGCTGAAATCGGGGCCTTTTACCTGATAAAATATGAGTGACACAAAAAGCCCGCCAGGTTTGCCAGTGAAGAAAACATATGGGGAAGGATCATACTGGACAGCTACGAATCCTATGAAAACCGCACTCCCAAAAAATAAGCTCAAAGAAAAGGACCAGCAACTAATACGTGCCCACCACATTACATCTTATAAAAGAATAATAGAAACCGGCAGAAAGCCGAGTTAGCGGGCTATTCAAAAGGCGAAAAACCGTCTGCCTGACATGAGATTGTACCTTGTAAGGCAGGTGGCTGATTAAGAAAAATGAGTAGGTTATTAGAGTTACCTAGAAAAGAAAACCAGCAGACGAGATGGCTTTATTTTGATAACCAAGTTTTCTTTTCTTTAACATATAAAACTAATTTATACCAAACAAAACTTTCTTGGGCATTAGCATATTTTAATCTTAATCGTCTTTCCCTCCGTCCCAGCTCCCCCGTTTTGGCAAACTGACTAGCAAATTTTACACTTAAAGTTGAGAACTGTAAGTTGAGACATATGCCTGTTAAACAAAATATTGGTCACCACTGTGAAGCTATATGCATGATATCTGCTTGTTTGAAATTAATGTTTGTAGAAAACCTGATAATTATAGCTGCTTACACATCCTACTACTCTAGGCATAAAGCAATATTCGATTGTCACGACCCTATGTACAATATGGTTAAACGTTTCTTGAGTGACAGGTCAGGATGTATCACATTGTTACAAACAGGGAGTAAAATTACAGTCATGTTTTTAGCGGTTTGCTGCATACAAATTAAGCACAGCCCAATTAGAGTACATCACTGTACTCGGCATATCACGCTGTTGTGTCCTTTCATGCATATTCCATTTATAGGCACGTCGCATGCTAAATGCAAACGTAGACAGACATGAAAAGCTGCAGTTCCGAAACTAAAAGCAACGATTGTCGAAAGACCTCAATAGACGAGCCCCTTACTAAAGTCAACAAAGCAATCTTACGTTGTTCAGAAAAACTGTTCTAAAATGGTCTGCCTGTTAAAACCTCTAACTTCGCAATGAATAACGGAACCGTTTAATGGCCATAACTGGAAGTTACTGGAAGTTCCTAATTTTTTTTCTTTTCTAGAGGTGACAAAATATAAAGAAATCAATTACTGGCAACTTACGTTACTTGCGTTGAAAATAATTTGCAAAATAGCTAAACAAGAAGAGGGAGGGGTAGACAAAGGAACCAAGGAGATAAGCGTCATGGTTTCTTGGCATGAAATATTACATCATACTAAGTGAGTTCATTCGAAAGTCCTAACGGTCAATGTCATTGGCTGGAATAGTAGTTGTAGGCTGATTTAGAATATATTGGACTTTCGTAAACAATACTGTAATTCGGGGGCTATTCAGCCTAAGGTGCGCATACGCCTAAGAGTTCGCGGGCTATTTCCAAGGGGTTAAAAGACATTCTTGAAGATTATGCATCATTTTGCAGGGAAAGATAGGAGTGGACTGCGGCCTAGTCATAATCTCTAACAAACTGATCTTTTGGAGGATTCTGTGGAAGCCAGTAGCCAAGAGGGGTGGGTGGGGAGACAAGGGCGACACCCCTAGAAATATTTTCGTCCACCCCCAAGAAAATTGCCTAACTAATGTTGCCTTACTGCATTTAAGTATGTCTCGCTACCACCCCTGAAAAAAAAGTTTACCCCTGGAAGTCATTTTAGTCCCCTTCACTACCTTGTATGGCTGCAGAAGTGGTTCTTTGCAACTGAAGTCTCCCTATTCAAGCAGTATCCCCAAAAAGC
Source organism: Holothuria glaberrima (assembly GCA_009936505.3). Classification (NCBI taxonomy): domain Eukaryota; kingdom Metazoa; phylum Echinodermata; class Holothuroidea; order Aspidochirotida; family Holothuriidae; genus Holothuria; species Holothuria glaberrima. The sequence continues at coordinate 24,407 of WURT03226394.1, read as the reverse complement.
TAGCTAATCGCGATGAGAGAATTTTCATTGGGAGGTCGGAGTTTTCATGAGCGCAATGCTTTGTTTTCTGTTATTTATAACATTCTTGTTTGCGTTTTCAAAGTAACTTTAACCTCGGAAGACTCTGGAGGCCGCATTTAGTGCGTAGTTCTTAAATAGAAAAGATGAAAATACATTCCAAGGGTTTTCCTTAACTTTTTTTCACTCTCCAGCCGGATTAGTGATCCAAAATTCTGCGTAATCCGCAAGCTTTTTTCAGTAGCCCGCCTATTTTCAGATTTAAAAAGCGAAATAAAAATGTGCTGATGCAATGCTTCTTTATAAAGATGCCTGGTAACATTTTGATGTGTGTTCATTGACTTCATTCAACTTGAGGCAATCACCTGGTGAGAGCTTCCATGCCCCCACTTCCCCGTTCATATTAAGAAAGTTCAGGAAGTTGAATAACAATGAATATGGATGACAAGCAACACGAAGGGGAATGCGATAGCCTTTTTAAGTAGTAGAATACGGAGAATCTATGCAGGAGTTTCGGAAATGTAGAAACAGATAAGGCATGTAAAGAATGATGTCATATTTATAGTCAGTCTCGTCCGTTCGTAAGGACTGGCCGTACCCTCAATGGGAAAATATGTAGTTATAAAAAGGTAATCGTAACAGCTGTCATATATTTGAGCTGGGAATGAGATCATTATTTAGTGATAAATATGTCTGATTGTGCGTTGTGATAAGTAAATTTTTAACTGTGGAGAGGATGTCATATTTTTTAACTCGTCAACCGGACTACCAAGAGGAGGGTTTTCACTCGCCCACCGATGTTTTCAGTCGCAAATGGCCAACGGGCGAGTGATAACCCTATCTGCGGAACACGTCGTTTGTCTATGAAGTGATAAGATTGTCTGTATTACCGATAGAATAGTGAAACCTGACCTGACAAAGTTGCATCCACGTAACAATAACACTGTGTCAATAATCAAATTACGGAATGGAAATCATCGAAGTAAGAGAAACGTTTACTACAATTAGTTAAGTTTGTAATGTAAAGTGAAATATAAAATTGGACAATTTGCATCGTTTTCGATGCGTTATTGACACGCGATCAGTCTAAAAAGTTATTTCGTCATTATTTTTTGTACAAAATCTGATCAGAGGCGATTGTCCAAGGATAACATGCAAACGTCGAGTCCCCAGGACAGCAAGGCCTAGCATCACAAATTTGCAATGGGATTTAGTTTAATTAGAGTGAGACTAATAAGAAAAATGGTCAAATTGTGGTTTTTGTAGTGTACTTTCTCTTTCCATTTCTAGGCCCCTCTTCTTTGCTCTGCTTCAATGATACAAAATTCTGTATAGACAGTACCCCAACTTTTCACGTCTCTCCTATATATGGGGATGTGGAGGAGGACTGCCCCAGGCGTCACATATTTCAGCGACGCCACTGGAGTCACAAACCTCTCTAGCATGTACGGTTATGCTATTCAGTCACGTGATAGAGTCACTGTGATTATGCTGCAGAATGAATGGCCACGACAGGCAAGGATGCGCTTGGGTGGGTTGGGCTCACTACTCATTGGAGTAGGGGAGTTGGAGTGACCGGTGAAAGTGCTTGTGGCTCGTAATAGGTTGTGAGAAGAGGCAGTTAACTCAACCTGCCTCAGCCTACTCAGCTGGCGTCCCACCCTGGGATGCCATACTCTCATTCGCTTCACATCATGGAAAGCAGATTCTCAATATCGCCCCTATAGGCCCAGAGGATTCGGGATTCCTTCTCCTCAGCATGACTTTCAACGCTTTTGGAAGCAGAACCTTATTAGACCGAAAAAATCTCACGATACGCCACGAAGTATGACAGTCACTAAGAACACCATCACGTATGATCCGAACTTTCTGAGCGAATTACCGCAGGTAGTAGTTAACTCGTTTTTAATGAACCAAGCAGCAGATCCAGAGTGCCTTACAGTCAGTGGCGTAGCTACGGTGGGGGGGGGGAGGTCAGAGGGGCGGTCGCCCCCTGGCTTGAAAATTGAAAAAATTCGGAAATTTTCAAATATCCGAAACATAGCTCAACATGTAAAATTTCCGAAAAAGGGTAAAAATTTCCGAAAAATATAGCAAAATGTAGTGAAATATATCAAATTTTTACTTTGCCTCGCTGCGCTCGGCATCTAATAAATGTTACATGTAGGAAGTTATAGTAAAATGTAATAAAATATAGCAATTTTTTCTAAGCCTCGCTACGCTCAGCATCCAACAGAACTTATACATGGCAAAATATAGCAAAATGTAATGCAATATATCAAATTTTTCTTTGCCTCGCTGCGCTCGGCATCTGATAAAGCTTATATTTAGTAAATTATAGCAAAAGGAAGTAAAATATATACATTTTTTCTTTGCCTCGCTAGGCTCGGCATCTAATAATTCTTATATATGGCAAAATGTATTGAAATATATCAGATTTTTCTTTGCCTCGCGTACGCTCGGCATCTTATGAAACTTAATTGTTTAATAGAATCAATTATTTCTATAAGTCATTATATGGTTATTATTCATAAATATCATTTTCTTTTCCTTCTCAGTGAAGGTAATGTGTGAATACATTTTTTAAGATTTCGGTCACTGTATTAATATAAAATTATTGAGGTAAACGATCATGTGATTAAAGATTATTGTATATTTGTAGCTCATAATATGTGTCAAAACCCTTTTGTTACGGATGGACCCATTCTTTTCAGACTTGGTGGAACGGTCCCCAAGGTAGGCAATTGTGTTTTGCAAAAAACCCCAAAAGCGAAATTCCAAAGTCAGAAGTACAAAGTCACATTTTACTAAAATCGACTGCTTGCTAATACTTTCAAGGGAAAACTGTAAACTGACAGGGAAAATTTACAGGGGAAATGTAAACTGTCATGTGATGCTAAACTCTTCGCTTGCCATTGTATCCAAGGTCAAATGACATGTAGTTAGAGGTCAAATGTGTATTGTATGGTGATTATGTGTAAAGCCTCCTTGTAAGCGACAGGGCCGAATTTTTCAAACCCGGTGGACAGATATCCAGAGCAAAGAAGTTGTGCATCGCAAAACCTAGAAGGAAAGGTCAATGGTGGCAGGTCAAATGCCAAATTTTAGAAAAAAAAATTCTGTTACTGATTCGGGAAACTGTGAACTGATTATCCTCCACGAAAAAATGTTCAAATTTATACTTTGGGTGTAGTATCATATTAGAAAAGAAATTTTCACTTAACAGTTAACCTGCTTTTTTAAAAGTGCTATTTTTTTGGCTTACTCCAAACAGACATGAAAACGCAGGGGAGAACGTCATATGTAACACTCAAAAGCCTGTTTAAAAAGCAGTCTCAGAACCATGCACTGCCTGGCATTTAAATGGCAAATCTCGTTATCCAAAACAGTTGCGATTCTCCCAACTTTTCAAGTTGTAGCTCCTTCATAACTGTACAAAGATCCTCCTTGTGCAGACACAAACTTATTTTATGGCCTAAGGGCATGTCTTGGTGAGCATGCAAGGCTATAATGTGTAATCAAAGCACTCTCTGCATTGTGTGGAATTTACGCTTTTCTGCATCTTTTGAATTTTCAAACTTTGCTGTCAATCAAAAAGCTAGTCACCAGTTGAGACTTTTCATACCCCCACACTAAAAGTACACTTTGGGTGACCACTGTATGCGATTAAAAGTGCGTAGACAGAGAATCCCGAGTAGACAGAGAAAACCATTGACGCGTGTGCTATCGCCTTATTATGTAGTCACGCCATTAGAGAAGACAGACTAGGCGATTAAATGTCATGGGCAGTGCAGATCAGAGATATTATAAGGAAATATTCCAAACTTAAAATACCGCTTCGACTCCTCATGTAGGCGAAAATATCGGGGCGGAAGTGATGATCACTTTACAGTCGTTCAGAAACAAGCAGGCAAATCTCTTACAAAAAGTATTAATATCTGCTATTTCGGAACATTGGAAACCTAAGAAGTAACACTTCTAACTAAATTCCAAGACTTACAAGACTCAAGAAGTTTATCTGTTCCTCTTGGCATCACACATAAGTGCGCTCAAAAAAGAACGCAAAATGACTGGTTTGAAGGTCATGGTATTTTCCATTTCGTACTTTTGTATGTGCGTTTAATTTCTCACAGCGGAAAAGCAACTAGCGCGTTCTTTCTCCAAGCACTCAGAAGTGTCCGTCAAGTATAGACCTTACGCCAAATAAGAAGAGGGCGCTGAACTGGTTGGTCTCATCATCGATCATTTACAGGACTATCTCCTCACGCATGTCTTGGTCTAATTGGATTAGCTAAATTGAAGTCGAACTTTTTTCCTTCTGTCCAGGTAGTAGCTCCATGGTATAACTGGAAAGGCGGCTCTATCTAAGAGCAGAGTGTGATACCTCCTTCGCAGGGTGTGACACCTTCTCTCCTTAGACAGCATCTGATCCTCTAAATAGGGTACTGCGAATCACTTAAGTTAGTCCCCAATGTGCACGGCTTGGAGATGGAATATTGAATCATCGCAGTAAAAGTCTATCGTTTACGTTAAAAATGTTAAACCCAGTCTTAGTCCCCACTCTACGTTGTGGGCGTTTACTTTCCTATACTTCCGAGGACCACAACTTGATAACACACCTGCATCGCGAGGACTTTTTGTCGTCCGAGGACCTCATTAAACTACATTAAAACAATACTACATGACCCATCAATACCTAGGAGGACGTCACAAGACATGTCCTCTTTAATACTGCTAAGTGTGTTTTCCCGAAAGAAAGGGGATGTGTTAAGTGTGTCAAGTGTTACCATTTTTCCAAAGACATGTTACCGTACTCGCGAGGACTTACACACACCTTCCGAGGACGTGTGTAACACACATTTCGGACTTAGTTTTTTCACAAAATGGAGGTCTTAGAAGGGTATTGCAAACTGCTTGTATGTGTGTGTGTGTGTGAGCAGGTGTCTCTAACAGGAGATACAGCCACCAAGTAGAAAACAATCACAGTGCGCTCGTTCAGGCCCATGATGGAGACCTGTTGGGACAGCAAAGTATCCAACGCAGGGGTACTGGACAAAACTAATTCCACCAGTGCTTAGGCCATGATTAAAAAATCCTAGCTATGAGTAGAGAGAAGACCTGATCCACATGGATTCGCACTGCATGTCACGCTCCTAATGGAGTTTTACTCAAGACCATGCATGCATCAGGATCGTCAAGGTGGAAGCTCACGGCAAGGATAAAACTAGATCTTGCGCACTCACCTAAACAGCGACCCCGCGATTCAGTTTTAGTCTTAGACTCCCCTTCAACAGGGTCAGGGACTGAACAAAAACGGCCGCTTACCACCCTGCCACAATGTCAGTTCAGGGCCCTCACTTTCATCACGTGTGTGGCTGAATTAATTGGCACTGTGAGTAATCTTTTAAAGTATGACGATTAAGACTGTACACCTTGCCAACATCGCTAGGGACGAGCCAATGATCACAGATTTCTTTGTATAAATGAGGCTTGCTCTCACCAAACAATAGGTTTGATTTTCGTACTATGGAAAGATGTATTCATATTGCCATTCCTGTGTAAAAATCATAAGTTCCTGGACAATGAGCATGTCCTTTAACGAGCTTCCAGAAGGTAATGCCTTATTGCTCTATCACCTTTTAACTATAAGACGCAAAAACTGTTGCCGACAAATATGCACATCAGATTGTTTTTGGTTTCGAAAATGTTGTTTTTGATTACATTACAAAAAATAACTACGAATGACAGCAATAGGTAAATTTGACATCAAGAGTGAAATCAAGGCACAGGAAATTATGCTTGTTTAACTCTGCATTCCTTGACAAAAACGCTATAATGTGTATTTTTCGCAAAAAAAAAAATCATTAACAGTTTCGTAAGATCAATTTCGCTCCACTAAGCATACTGATAAGTGCTAAGAAATTCTTTCAAGAGAAAATTTTCCCCTTTCGTTTTTAAACACAGCAATTTAAATAGCTAACGTACATATCGTACTAACTGTAAGTCTGGATCATTATTATTATTATACATGTACAATCTTGGTATAAATCATTCACCAATACAGATCATTAATAGAATATTACCTTTTCAATGTGACACATTTTAATCACTTCAAAAAACGAATGACACGAAGACATCTCCGGCCAAATACCATAATCTAACAAGCTATTGCATGGCGTTACGGCGAAAGCCCATTCTTTGATATGTATGTATGTATGTATGTATGTATGTATGTATGTATGTATGTATGTATGTATGTATGTATGTATGTATGTATGTACGTATGTATGTATGTATGTATGTATGTATGTATGTATGCGTGTATGTATGTATGTATGTATGTAAATGAATAACAGATAAATTTCACCATACGACTCAAAAGTTCTCTTCGTGTTTCCACAGCGATACATAACTATTCAAATAAAAAACACTTGCTGAATATGTATCTTAAAAGAAGAAATTAAAATACACTGAAAATACTACGTTTCGAACAGTTCAACTGCCCTTTGTCAAGTAAGTTAATGTTAAAAAGACCCAAGCTAGAAGCTAAGTTTTTTACTGCCACCTTGACGAATGTTAATCCCCTTTAAGGGGAAGGTCCCAAGCTGGTGAATCCAAAAGAGTTCTTTTGGTTCCCTCTGACTTTTATTCAGGCCCTCTACCGATTGAAGAGCCATTACACTAAAACGATTACAACCCGTATTAAAATGTTTACCTAAAGGTATGTGAGGTTTTTTTTTTTTTTTTTTTTTTTCATTTCCTGCCTGTCCCCGGTGTCTTTGACGTAACTCGAGAGACGGGGTCCGAGTTACGTCAAAGACACAAGGGACTAAAATAGGCAGGAAATGAAAAAGCTCACACACCTTTGGGTAAACATTTAAAGACGGGTTGTAATCGTTTTAGTTTAATCGCTCTTCAATCGGTAGAGGGCCTGAATAAAAGTCAGAGGGAACAAAAAAAAAAAAGAAAAACTCTTTCAGTGGACATTCGTAAAAGCGGCAGTAAACAACTTAGCTTCTAGCTTTGGTTCTTTTAACATTAGCTTACTTGACAGAGGGAAAGGGCAATTGAAATGTTCGTAACGAAGTATTTTCAGTGTATTTTGATTTCGTCTTTTTGGATACATATTCAGCCGGTGTTTTTCTATATGTACATATATATATATATATATATATATATATAACAGTCTTACTCAGACCCAATATCGCAGTTTTTCCACCGTGATTTTTTTTTTTTATTTAGAATCGGTTTGCCGTGCAATTTTACAATGTGTGTTTTCTTTACTTCTATTTCATTCAATTTGTTGTTCAGTTGCATTTTTGCAACCTGATGATTGATTTATACCGAAACGTCGTGGAATTTTCCCCAAACTGTTTCGCACTTATTACCACATTTATCGACCTACATATTTCTATAGTGCGCAGCATTTCGACAATATATATATGTTTATATATATATATATAAGTATATATATATATAAACATTTATTTACATATAAATATAAATAAAGATGTAGTATTTCGATTCGATTCATTTTATATCTTTAATTTCTGTTTGTACACATTTTACAGTTGCTCTTACAGGAGACTTTATTTGCAAAATAAGTCTAACGTTTAATTGTATAAAGTAAATGATGCATTATCTTTTATTTTTCTTCTCCCTGATTGGCTCATTTTGATTTTTTTCTTCATGCAATAATTACGAGTCAGTTAATAAAAATACCTTTGACATTTTTAATGATTCCCAAATTTAATTTTCACAGACGAAAAAAAAAAACGTAGTAATTTGTTTTCATTTCTCTAAAACTTGATTGAAGACAAGGTGAAGTAAGCGTTTTTGTTGCGCCCAAATCTCTGAATGTTTTGTACCTTAATAATGCAAGGCTTCGTAAAGGATTCGTATTCCTCCAGTGCACCCTACATACGGATCCCGAAATGTTTAACCTATAGGTCCACACTGGGACTACATTTTGAAGGAAGTTCGATCTGTACTAAATTTTCATATAGGCCTACTCTACGTGCCCGAGTCTTCCAAAAGTTTTGGACAACACTAAAATTCGGGCAGAGATTTTGTAGAAACTAGGGCAAAATTTTACTTAAAAGTCTCAGAGAATCTGACAAAAATTCCCCTCTCCCAAATCCAAAAGGTCCCACACGAGTACGATCGAAGTAGGGACTTAGTTGGGAGAAATGACATTGTTTAGGAACCGCAGTTAGCCTAAGGGTCTTATATTACACGACCAAGTCAATGAATTAAAAAAGAGCTGTGACACATGTCATGGGCCCCTCATGCCTAGATCACGCCCATGAAAACCCCATCATATCCATACCCACGAATTTTTTTTATATGGGCTACACGTGGGCATGTTGAAAGGGATATAGTTTTGCGATCGTCCAAGCGGTATCTTATTTGTTACTCTTACTTTTATATGGAATCATTTGAGAAAAGATAAGGAGCTCGGTAGTGACTACTATTCCCTGGTATGGCTGAAACAACAAGACATACAATTCATTCTTTAATGGCGACGCTCCTCTTGTTTAAACTAAACTGGGCAAATCATACTCACACTCGTCAAGTGGACATAATATATATTAATACTACGCCAACGTACATGTTTCATCTATTTTAGAAATGACCTTTGTTTGTTCGTAGCTGAAGCACAACTTAATATACACAACTTTATACCAAACAAGACTGCCCCGGGCATTAGCATATTTTAAACTCCCCTACCCATTGCGTTTTTTTTTTTGTGGCAAAGTAGCAATCTTTAGCCTACTGTAAGGTCCAAACAGTGGGTTGAGACATAAAAAACAAATATTGGTCACCATTGTGAAAATATGACGTAATGCCTGTTTACTTTGATCAAGTTCACTTTTTGTAGAAAACGTGATGACCTAAGCTGTCCATGTAGCCTCCTCCTGCAAGGATACGGCCATGAAAGATTTTATCCCCCTGATATAGTGCATAATAACATTTCATTGTTACAACCCTAAATATAGTATGGTTCAGCTTTGTTGATTGAACGGTTAGGGAGAATCACAAGTCACAATAAACAGGGTGTTATAGATAATCGATACTTTAAGGCGTTTGCCACATACAAATTTAGCACGGTCACCCAATTAGACTACAGCATTGCACTCGACATATGACGCTGGTGACCTCTTTTCAGGCAAATGTCTATTGTATGCACGTCACATGATTATGCAATTGTGTAGTCAAAAAGCAGTTGCGAGAAACCCTCTGAAATTGGCAGCTTGGGAAAACCCAACTTTGCAACAGTGCTTACACTAGCACCAAAAATCTGCTTAATTTTTGGTGGGGATTTTAAAAATACAGGAGAGGCAGTTAAAAAGTTGAAACATTTTCGAAAGCTTTCAAGTCCTTTCATGCATTGTTATGATATTATTACTTCGTTATCAAACCAATAGTGTCATTATTCCTGATCGTTGAATCGACTTTGCGATGTCTTGTACGACAGGAAGAGGTTTGCCGGGCTAGTGAATCAGGGTATCGGAGAGATGTAATTTCTGAATGAAATTTTGTTCTGTTGTTGGTGTTTTTCTTAAAATGTTCGCAATATTTCTGATGTGAATTGAAATGTTTTAAGTGCTGCCTTACAGTTTTTCATTTCTTTGTATCTAACCTATTACGGGAATTTTCTCACAATTGGTACGCGTACCTACCCTTACGGGTAAAGTAGGTGTGCACTACAGTCTCGTCATAATCTCTCATGAATCGATCTTTTAGATTAGATTAGATTAGATAACTGTTTATTGTCCATTTCAAATAAAAAACGGAAACTGATTTTCCGTCGAGAGTGTATACATAAGATACAAAACAGTAGGAAAACATAAAAGCAAACATATACACAATTATAAGTGCACGTATTCGTGGTTCTGTGGAAGCCCATGGCCAACTTAAGGGGTGGGAGAGGGGTACAAGGGGCGTTGCCCGCCTTGAAAAAAACTTTCCGCCACCTAAAATTTTAAAGCTACCCTTGCCTTTATGCATTTTAGTATAAATGTCTCGCCCCTTATCCCTAACAGAATATATTGCACCCCTTGGAAGCTGTTTCGCTCCTCTTTAGTACTTTTTTAGCTATGGTATGTTTCTACTCAGTCGAAGTCTTCTTGTTCAAGTATTAGCCCAATACAAGCTAGCTAATCGCAACGTTAGAATTTCATAAGCAGTGAGCCATGTATTGTCCTCTGTACTTTGTGATTTTAATTTTTTTTCGTTTATAAGGTGATTTTAGTTTTTTTTTTTTGATGAAAAAGAATAAAGGGACCAATACCTTCTGTAAAAAGTGTTATTTGTCACTGATGAAATTGTCTGAATTACCGATAGGATAACTTAGCCTGATCATACAAAGTTGCATCCACAGTAGCAATAGTAGGAAGAAAATCATCGGAGGAAACCTTAGTCAAATTAATAAGGTTTGTAATGTAATATAAAATGAAGTATTGGATATGACATTGTTTTCGATGTGCTTCTGACACTCACTCACTCCGAACAGTTGATTAGTCATCATTTCGGTAGTAAAATCTTAATCTTAAAAAGGGTGAATCAAGCACTGCCAGAGTCACCCCCCCCCCCCCCCCCGGCCAGTGAGCCCTCACATTATCAAATCTGCACGATCGTCAATTTGAGTAAGCGTTTATTATGAAAAATACTCAAATTGTGGTAAAGTGGATGTGCTTTTCTTTCCATTTGCAGACCCTGTTCCTTAAGGTGACACTCCTTTTCTTGAGGTTGTACCCTTTTTCTGAAGGTTGCACAATTGGTCTGCTGCGATGAAAAATAAACAGTGAAGGCTATTAATAGTATTTTAATTATTTTACATGTATTTGTCCCTATACGAAGTAGGGGTGGAGTTCTAGTTCACTGCCACGGGCGGCGCAAATTCCAGTCACCCCCACCGGCGTCAGATATCTAACTACTCTGTCGCAGTACTCTATTAACTTATGTGATGTGAAATTTCCTGTCAGTATAATGCTGCTTAAATGAATGGTCTCGGCCGGAAAGGATGGACCAAAGGCGCGTAATTGAGTACATTACTTATTGAAAGAGAGGAGATGGAGTAGCCAAGTAGTGATGGTGCTTGTGGCTCTTGATAGGTTGTGAGTGTGGGAACATAATTCCGCCCGCTCCAGTCTGCTTAGCCTACGTCTCACCCGGAGGGGTCTTTCATTAACTTTGCGTCATGATATTTTAGACATTGGCTATGTAGGGCAAGATCTCTCGGGATATCTTCTGTCAAGCATGATCTTCATGTATGTACAAGTTGAACCTACCTTTTTCATAGACTAAAAGCAATCTCACGATACACAACAACGTATAAAACGGGATTTGCAACTCCCTGATACGAGTGTAGATACATTTACGTATGATCTAGTATACTGCATGCAAGTTAGTTTGTTTTCTGCATGTCATTGTCTACCTAGAACTTGAATGGAGTTAAATAAATAAAGGGGGAAATTCAGGGAATTGTATAGCCCATTGGTAGAACTAGAAAAGGCAACTTAAAGGGAAAAGCAGTCCCCCAATTCGAATTAGTGTATGGCGTCATCCTAATTCATCAATGATTCCTTACTATCAATCATGTAACAATATTTTGGTAACTTATTTTTTGGATGCATGCAAAATAGTTCCTTGTTTTTACTTTTAATTTTCAGTATCTAAACATAGACACAAACTGAAAGATACTTGTGACCAAACTCAGGTGAGATCTACAAGATGTAGCAGATAATTTTAATTAAACTTGAAGCGACTGCTTTCTCCCTTAAAGCATCTGATTGCCGTTTTCACGAACTTCAGTTACTTCAGGTAAATCAGTGTTATTACTTCATTTGTTATCACCCCATACTGTAGGACAACTGGATTGAACAGGATAGAAAACCGTGTCATGCAGACCCCTTGAAGTGAAGTTTGAAGGTAATAAGGCAAAAAATCAACCCATATTAAAATCTACTGTTTCAAGAGAACATTTTGAACTGACATGGAAACTTTAAAGGTGTAATACAAATGTCATGTACTACAAAAAATATGCGGTTGCCATGGGATCTGAAATAACGGTCATGTAGTTCAAGGTCAAATATGGGGTTTACTTGCAATGTGTGCCAAAAACTTCAAAATGGCAGGACCAATAGTTTCCAGCTCGGTTAATATATATTCCAAGGCGCAAATTTGTGTATCGCAGACCTCCACCCCAAGCAAAGGTCAAAGGTCAAAGTTGTAAGGCCAAATTTTGAAAAACTATATGTTTTCGCTTTAACTGCCATGGGGAAATCACTGGTATAGTTTATTGTGAGAAACAAGTACCAACTCCTGAAAATGTGCGTTGTATGTAGTTGCCATAGAAATCGAGGTCAACTACCCTATGGTACAATTTTAAATTGGTACATCAAACACGGTTAATCGAAAAGGTCAGCTTACCCGGGAAAGGTTTTGCCACTTGAAAATATAACAATGGCTTTTGCCTCCATGCATCTTCCCACTTTTTGCCCCCTAAAAGTAGGCCCACTGGAAGCCTGGCTAATCTCATGGAAGAGACTCCATGATAGCAACTTGTTGGGCACAAACCCTGGAATAATGCTGGCCATATTTTACTTAACTTGATTTTTTGCTAAATAATTTGAAGGAAACCATACTTTCTATGAAAACTACTCTGCAATGTGTTGTCAAAAATGTATAGTTGCAATGAATAATGAAGTCAAATGTGAAATGATCGAAAGGCAAATGTAAACTTCTGGACTAGGTTTACATTAAAAACGTTCAGTACTTATCATCCACCAATTAGAAGAAAGATTCACACAGCACTTGTAGAGGGGCACGATGGAGAACTGTGGGAGAGCCACATATCCAACCTATGGGTAGTGGAAAGAACAAGTCCATAAATGTTTGCAATGCGATTCTTATAGCCCATCTATGACTGAGCTAGAGCGTTACCCGCATGAATGCGCACCGCGCGTCACGCATATTCTTTACAGGGTTTTGATTCAAGACCACAGGGTCAAGGTCGTCCTACAAAGAGTCACTGTGGAAGCTCATGGTATCGATCAAACTAAGTCTTGGCATTTTTAAACATAAACTCGGTGATTTGGTTTCAGTCTTAGACTCCACCTCAACAGGATGAGGGAGAGAAGGAAAGCGCTTACATACCTTCCTGCCTCCTTAACCTTCCTTTGTCCTCACTGCGAAATCATACCTAACTGGATGATCAGCATGTCTCTTAACAAGCGGGTTACAGAACCATAAGACGCAAAATCTGCTGCTAAAGAATATGCAAAACAGGTTGGTTTTTGGTTTCGCGATGTAGTTTTTATTTGCAGTAAACGTAGAATAAAACGACGAAGTACGAAACGTAGTTAAATTTGACAACAAGAATGAAGTAGTGGCACTAGAAATTATGCTTGTTGAACATTGTATTCTTCAGTGAAGAACAGCACAAAGAGTATTTTCCCAGTTACTTACTAAACATCATTCGCAGTTTTCTGAGATTACTTTTGCTCCAGTTAGCATAATGGTATATAAGAAATACTTTTAAGAGACACATTTAACTGTTATTTTAGGTACAGCAATTTAAATTGCTTTTGGTTATGATCTTACCTACGTATAGTATTATCTACTTGTCTGACATATTATTACTATTTTACACGTAAACTTTATATATATATATATGTATATATATATACATATATATCATGACGCTTTACAGAACCTTACCATTCTAATTATGAATGCCTAAGAGTGAGGCATACTTTTATAACGCGTTATTCGATGGTAAAAGAAATATAAATCTTAGTTGAATACTTTCTTCTTGGAATGGAATTACAAGATTTTTTCTAGTCATTTTGAGCAGAAATTTACTTTCCTCAATCCCAGGAGCTAAACCTCCCCCACCTCCAGCCTGATTTATCCTAGGTCTGCTTCTAATTGAGATATTAGTTTTACCCTTCCCAGGCAGTTATATTTCTTTATATAGGATCGCTTAGATGTTAAATGGTACCGTCTTTGGCAAAGCTTTCAACTGATTATATGTTTAGGTAATTTATTTATTTATTTGCTTTTTTTTCGTTGTGAAATGACACCTCCAAGTCTGGTTCTAGAAGCGGCCCTCCCTACCCCTTCCCCTCCCCGCAAGAGCGAACTGGGAAACTTGAGATATCAATAAAGGGGAAATTTCTTGCTTGCAGACCTGCAGCTTGTTAGGAATTGAAATGTTTTGATTGTTTACAGTGCAATTTGTTTTATGATTTTCAGATATCTACCGGAAAAGTTGTCCTTGTTATTTTTCCCTACTTAAAACGTTAGTCCTTGTTTAGGTAATGCGATATAGGCTATGCACACTGCCAACTCATAGCCTAAGAGTGAGGCACATATACTTTTATAACGCGTTATTCGATGATAAAAGAAATATGAATCTTAATTGAATGCTTTCTTCTTGGAATGGAACTACAAGATTTTTTCTAGCCATTTTAACGTTTAAGCAGAAATTTACTTTCCTCAATCCCAGGAGCTAAATCTCCCCCACCCCTGGCCTGATTTATCCTAGGTCTGAGATATTTGTTAGAAACGCTAAAGCATACACCTAAATAGAATTAATTGAAAAAAGCTTTGAAGATACAATATGAGTCAATTGAACGACATATTTAAATCAGCAAGGAGGGGTTGTCAAGCGCTTAACCCTGTAACGCATTTGAGGGCACATGTGACCCCAAAATACTTACAAGTTTCCAGGGATTATAACTCAACAACCCTGCCTCTTAGAGACTTTGTTTCAGTATCAAAAGAAAGCCGTTAATAAGATCTTCGATATGAATATAATTTTTAGGGGGTGTCGTTACATATTTTGTTTTATATTTGAGTTGAAAGTTTGTTATTGTTCAAAAATGTCAAAATTTTGCAATTTACCCAAAAGTTCACAAAACGTTCCGTCAAAATATCCTTTACTTTTATTCCCAATGTCATAGTTCAAAACAAAGAGTACTTTTTAAAGGCTCTCTGTTCAAAGCAAATAAAAACAAAACTGTTGACGACCTTTTCAGGATATATGGGAAAGGTTGCATTAGGACCTCACCCTAGCTGGCGTGATTTACTGTTCCGTTTACTCTGCTAGACTTTGCATGAAGTGAATAGCAATACTACACACATAGGCGTAAGAAACTGTTCGAGACTGGGGTGGGGGGGGTCAGAACCTTGTTTCGGATCGCCGTCCTGGGGAGGGTTCTAAGGGGAGGGTGTCTCCCTCCCCTTTGGATATTTGAGGGTCCTTAGATGGAATTTGGTGCATCATTTTGGACAAATTTTAAGGTAAATTAGTGCTAATTTTTGACATTTCTTACAGAAGAAACAAATAAGGGGTTTTTGTCCTTGGATCTAGGGACGGAAGCACAGTTCGTTTTGCACTTTCAATTTGTGTTGATACCTAATTATGTAGAGGCTCTTTGCCTCAAGATACTCGAAAAAAAACATACTTGAACTGAATTGAGACTTGACCAAAAGAAATATACAGGCCACGGGAGAAATATATATATATATATATATATATATCTTCGAACCACAAATTTGAATTTATAACTGTCGAACATCATTACGATACTTATATTAGTTGTGTTCCTAACCCTGTAACACTCGGAAGGTTGTCAGTTTTGTAGCATGTATACGGCGCGTGAACAATTTAGTTAAAGTAGTAGTGACACTAGATTTTGTCTATTCATGAATGAGGCCACGTACTTATTATTGTACGTGCACCCTGTGACTAAGAAATTTGAATAACACCTAGGCATGAAATACTGCAAGTTTTTTTTTGTCTGCTTCAGTGATTAACCTACCACCTCAATGACATGACAAATATTAAAGAATACTACGCACTTTGCAAAAGCTTGTTATCCCAAAGAAGGTGAATATGAACAACCTTGTTAGAAACATCTGCAAAGACGAATGTAATACAAAGAGTATAACAAAAGTATACAAAGGTGTAACATACGGAACTTTTTGAGTGTAGGCTCATATTGAAAGGTCAAAATGATTTGCAGTCTAGACATCGTTGTATATGACTTCAATCCATCATTGTGATAGGAAATAATATTGGTACATTTCCAGGTTGAAATATCCATGCTTTAAGGAAAAACAAAAAAGGATAAGATTTTCGGCCTGAGACATTTCTCGAGGGTCCTCTGAAGTAAAACTGACTCCACCCGTTTGAAAATTTTCACGACAGTATATTTTGTTGTACTATAATGGTGAAATGATTTAAGTTACCGACAAAAACAAAAACTCAAAGCAACTCACATCGGAGTTTACTACGACCTTCCATTCTAAATGGCGCTGAATAAAAAATTGGGGCTTTTGACTTTGGATCGTTAATCCAGCGAAGAATAGTTTGCAGAGACTAATCATTACCTACACTTTTGGTAAATGTGTCTTCAGTCCAAGGGTCTTGGTTTGAGATATGGACCAAGTAAAATCGATATAATATGAAAGGTCACATCGACCCCAACCGATCCCCTTGTATAGAAACTTACAAAAACAATGGAAAGTACGTATGTATAGTGTTGTCGTATGTATGCATTTCGATTCAATTTCTTTTTAAACACATTTTAGTCTTACAAGAGCCCTTACTTGCTGCATAAGTTTCACGTTTTATTGCATTGGGTGAATGGTGCATCATCTTTTACTTTTTCTTCTCCCTGATTGGCTTATTTCGATTATATTTTTCTGCATGCGTTAACTATACGAGTCAGTTTATAAAGACACCTTTATCATTTTAAATGATTCCCAAATTTTCACAGACGAAACGAAACATAGTATTTTGTTTTCATTTCTCTAAAACTTTTTGAAGACGAAGTAGTAAGCTTTTTGGTTGCGACCAATTCCCTGAATTTTTTGTGCCTTAATAATGCAAAGGCTTCGTAAAGGGTTCATATTTCCTCAATACACCCTACATGCATGCGGATCCCGGACTGTTTACCTTTAGGTCTACCGCTGGGACTACATTTTGAAGGAAGTTCGGTCTGTACTAAATTTTCATATATTTTACGTGCTCACGTCCTCTAAAATTTTTGGACAACACTAAAACTCGGGCAGAGATTTTGCAGAAACTAGGGCAATCTTTCACTAAAAAGTCTCAGAGATTCGGAAATCCAAAAGGTCCCACACGAGTATGATCGGAGTAGGGACTTAGTTGGGAGAAGGGATATATTACACGGTCAGGTCAATTAATTGAAAAAGCTGTGGCACATGTCATGGGCCCCTTCATGCTTAGATCAAGCCCATGAAAACCCCTCATACACACGCCCACGAATGTTTAATATATGGGCCACGCGTGGCCATGTTGACAGGGGTACAGTTTTGCGACCGCTCAAGCGAGATCGTATTTGTTACCCTTTTGCAATTACTTTTATATGGAATCACTTAAGAGAAAATAACGAGCTCAGTAGTGACTACTTTTCCCTGGTATGGCTGAAACAACAAGACATACAATTCATTCTTTAATGGTGACGCTCCCTTGTTCAAATTATACCGCGTAACTCATACACACTACTCGTTATAGACATCATAAAAGTACGCCAAAGTACGTTTCAAACCGAAACCGGTGAAGGTTTTTTTTCTTTTAATGACTCAGTACAAAAAAGGATTAGTTATGAAAGAGGCATGTGCCTAAGTAGGAACTAAAGAATGAACTGAAAAATCCAAATCTAACTCTTCGATGCTGCTTATTGCAATTACCGTTATAATGGCCTTTTATTCCAAGATTTTTAAATACTGCCGTCATTCGTAGGTACCGTTTGCATATCCATATGTTCACTGCTTTTATCACATATACGTAAAGTGCGCAAAATTTAAGCGTGAAAAACTGCCCAAAATTGGGGAAAACTTTTGCTCGTAATTGGTCGATTCCTTTTTACATTATTTCTCTTAAAATACCCAATGTTGGTAAAAAAAACCACCCAACACTGCTAATAAACACAAGTGCCCAACTAAAACTACCCAACTTTTTAAGAGTGTTTGCCGCGCAGTCACTCTATGTGTATGAAAAATTACAGACATGCAGGTTTTGCAAAACCACAGTCGTGTGTTCACGGATACTCAGCATGCTGCACAGGCCTCACTGTCATGCCATGCACTAGCACTATTCAGAAAAAGTATACATGTACTATATGTAGCAGACTGCATGCCATTCGTTTATAATGCACAAAACATTGTCGTAGGACTGTCATGCGACGTCCTACGACGCCTTACGACTTTGATACGATAGACATACAAATTTCGTACGATTGAGTACGGATTTGAGTAACGTATGAGGTCCCAAAATCGTAAGAAGGTCCTACGATTGTCCTACGTACGCTAAACCCACGACAGTCCTACGAATGTGCCACCATCGTACGTATAGTATTCATTTAGCACTCGTAAGATAGTCGTACAACAACCGAATATCGTAGGACTGTTGTGCTACGTTTTCTTTGTCTTGCGATAACCGTACGAGGTGGTACGACTGTAGTAGAAACATCGTACGACTTATCTTCGACAGCCTTTACCTATTTTCCCACGACAATCGAACAACACATTTTATGTGAACGCTGCTGAAATCCACCTTTCGCAATCGTACGTCAGTCCCCTCAGTCGTAGTCCCGGTAAAATCGTACAAAAAAAAAAAAAAAAAAAAAAATCGTGCGTATGTGAACAGGGCCTAACCGGCCACGGCACAACCATTTAGCTGCGTTTCGGTAAGCTGTCTTTATTGTGAAATATTAATCATATGAAACTGCCCATATTCATTCAGAACGTCAATTATATTTCCACGAGCTAGGTGTATAATGAAGCCTTATGATAGGCTTGCACCAGTACACAGAGGCTCTCTCAGTTAATATTGTTAGTCACTCAGTGTAAGTACAGTACTTCTACAAAGATAACTCAAATGAAGCAGTCTATGGTTTAAGCCACTAGAGAATGAACAGGCATGTATTTTAACACAACCTCTGCAGTGTGATATACGTGGTACAGTAAATCATTAGCACATTCTCTTCGTAAAGTGGCATCAGACACAGGCGTAATTAGGTGGGAGGGATTCAGGTTGACACGCCGCTGTGGGATGGCAAACTGCGACAGAAGACCACCCCCTGCCTGTGAAAGGTATTTCTCTAACAATTTTTGGGATTTCCCACAGAAATTGCTTATTGCAACATTCTTTTTAGCGAGCATTAGCAGTCGCCCTTTCCACCTTCACTGCGGCGTATGATGGCGAAGGTGTCGGTACTGTTATCATGCGGGCACGGTCTTCAGGACTTGGGTAGAAACTTTGAGTTGTTGATGGCCACGAGATTTGCCAAATAGCACATTGTCTCATCCAGTAGATGTTACCGGAGGTCCGTTAAATGCACACATTTTTTCTTTACAACGACGTTTTCAAAGCCATATTTGGGAAGGAAAAAACGAATAGTTACCAGACATGAACGAAACGATCGAATGAATAACCTATATACTAAGAGCTAGTTTTAAGCAGAACAAAATTTGAAACAAGGAGCAAGGATTGAGCAAGGGGATCCATAAACGTTACTTGGCTTAGTCTCCTACATATGATGAAAGAAGTATAGGAAGGACGAAAAATAATAAGGTCATTAATTCAGCCAGGGAAGTGTTAAATTTGACAGGAATTTCATGGCTATTTTCAAGCAGAAAATGTTTGGTTTTGTGACCACCATCCTATTTAAAGTTAAAAAGGGTGTATTTGCAAGTCAAAATGGGGGAGGGGGCAGTGGCCGAAACCCCCTGACAAAATCGCCCCTAGAAAATTTCAAGTTGCCATTAACTTAAAATATTTTTACACATCTCGTCCCTATTAAAAAAAATAACCACCTAAAAGACATCTCGCCCCCTTCAGTGCCTTGTCTGGCTACGGACCCGTGTGTTTGGAGTAGAAACTTTGCTCCACAAGATGTTTTTCTTTCGTTATCGCCAAGAGCATAGCCCGACGGATTTGGAGGAAGGGGGTCATCTTCCTATGGTACAAAAACAAAAGCATAAGATTAAAGTTTTTATAAATAACCTAGATGAATGAGCTCTTTCAAAAATCTGCCCCGGATGCAAGCACTCTATGTAGAAACAAAACTACACAATGTAGTTTATATTAACCTATAATCAGAGTCTGCGTATTGCATTTACACAACCATTGGCACAGTTGGAATTCCCCGAGTAAGCTTGGTGTTTCGCAATACATTTTTACGTCTGTTTGGTCTGCCCTACAAGATTATTGTTCTTATAAACCAGGAAAAAGAATTCGTGGTTCATGAAAACAAGGAGGTATACTACTTTACGTTAATTAAATTCGACCGAAACAAGTCTAAACTTACATTATAGGATAGAAAACGGGAAGAACTTTGCAGTATGTAAACGGTTGGCTTGTATTCCGTGATCGTTCTACGATTGGCAACGCTCCGAAAGAACGATTGGTTTGTCTGCCTTCTGTGTTACTAAGCTTAGATAGCTCAGCTGACTTACTTATTTTAAGGGACATACTGTAATTACTCCAAATCAAACGCTGCTACTGGGACCGCATGTGGCCTGCAAACCCTCTCAGTGTGGGTCGAAATGAGGTTTTGCATTATAGAAAAGACTTCTCTGACTTAAACGAAACAAAGTCATTTGAGAGTTTTGGAAAAGTAAAAAGAATAAACTTTTTTCACCCCAAACAATGTTTTGCATTTTTTTTTCTGAAAGAACATTCAACCAGCCTGACCTCTCTTTTCACACAGGCAGACGTTACCTGATGCATTCGTTTCTAATAGAAATAAGAAAACTTTCATTGTCCTGGTAATGCTTTGTAAAGCCCTCAGAATCAGACAAATCACAATCAAGGATTTTCCCTCAAGAATTGCCGGGAAATATTCTAGACCCCTTCCGTAGACGTAGTGTATAATTCAGTCCCTTCCATGAAGAAATGATTCGCTCTCTCAGTAACAAGGCCACGTGGGACGTGTTTGGTGCAGACAGAAAAACTCTCATGTGTAGGTCGGAAAAAAACCAAACAAACAAAAGACAGTACACTGATAAAAAAGGGGGGAGATAATGACTGGAGACGATATGAATTAGGAGGTAAGCTAAATGTTAAAGAAAGATTTTGCAATTTGATTGAAGTGCCATTTACATTCAGTCAGTTTTAACAACTGCATTATACTTGACTGCTGCTACATATCAAGAAAGCGTGCGTGATCGAGCTGCAGACTCCGAATATGCCTCTACTGTTAGCGAACAAAGCTCGTCAGTTAATGCTATGGCTGGAATTTCCATCAGGAAATGATTGATGTCATAGCTGTGGCCAACATGTCGTTATCTACCCGCGTAGTGGAGTGATATTAAACTCATAAACCCCGTACACTTATCCATGGCACGAATGCAAACGGTATGATTCTGTACTGCTCTGTTTCGGAAATTAAATTACCACTGGTCGGTGACGGAATAAGAAAACAAACTAGTATCATGTGCGCGTTTATTTGGAGTGCATACGTTACAACCGATGATACTGGAATATGTTCTCGGTTGTACAACAATATGTCATGTTGACAACAATCGCAAGGTTAGGGTCAGGACAAAGGAACATGTCATCGGTTGTGCAATAAATAAAAACAGAAGTTTCTGTGTTCATATTTCGGTTATAGCTGTCATGAACGTTATTGTAAAAATGAAAACTGCGACTTTAACTGTAAGGAGATCATTTGGAAAAAGCTAAATACTGAAAAGTAGTGAAAGTAATCATTAAGCTGAGGGTATTTTGTTGTATTTGCGCCATTTTCCCACACAATGGAAAGGATGGGTAACAAAACTAATACTAGAAAAATATTTTGTGAAGGTCGATTAGTTCGAAAAGTCTATATGACACCTTATGGCTGGTTTCGACTTGCTATCTCTTCAGCAAACAGGTCTAGGCTAGTTGGAGTCATGTTTTACGTGCTGTGTAGGTTAACAGACACTAAATCTACAAAACATATCATAAAAAATGTTACAGCAGCAATTCATTAGTGATAGCATAGGAAAAATCATGTGTACAAAATGCAGTCGAATTTCCGGCACCAGTAAAACCTGTATTTTGCAACTTACTTAGTACCGGATTGTACATGAGGCACCAGTGGTACATTGTTAAACTTCCATGTTTGTGTAAATTGCACCCTTTTTGTGATGCCCTACGTTTTTGTGTACAGCGAAGGGGATACTTCCTTTGTCACTACATAAAGGTGCCGTCCTTGGGGAGGGGTTTAAGGGGAGGGGGTTCCCCTCCCTTTAAGAAAGTTTTGCTAATGTAAGGTTGATTAGACGCAAAAATGGTGTTTTCTTTGGGATATTTTTGGGAGCTGATCATGTATGACTGGAAAATGTCCATATATAAGTAAATTCTAATTTTTGGTTAGGTGAAAGAAGAGACTATGCCTGGCTATGCCTGAGCCCCTCCCGTCCTTTTTGGCTACTTTAGTTGCCTTCTATTCGGGGTACTTTTTTACGCCAAAATACATGCGCCTTTGAATATTACCCCAATTCTCCTTTGCTTCATTTTGTATTACAAAAGAGCATCTAAGGCTGGCAGTTACCTGTAAAGGGATTTCCCCAAATCTCTGGATCAATTACATAAAATGAGGTAATGGCATTATGCTTACAGTGTTCTAGCCAGGATTTTCTAACGGGTTGCCGTGCAGTATGTTGTCTTATCACCGACCTGGGGGAGGCTTCTAAGGGGAGGGTGTTCCCTTCCCTTTAAAATTTTTTGAAAAGTTAGGTGTCCTTACATGCAATCTGGTGCCACATATGCTACCTTTAAAGTAAAAACTGGCATCAGTGAGGGAGCCCATGGCCCAATGGCCCCCCTAAATACGCCACTGGAATGACTGGATGCTTATTACTTGACATCCAAATGATAATATGGAGTATGATGCTGAGCACTTTACAACTACCGTATTTTTACTAATTTTGAACGAAAATCCGGAATAGCTTCCACAAATGGGGAATGGGAGGAAGGGAGATGTGCAGGAAGGTGATATTAGACCTCCCTGATAGGTATAAAAAAGGGGGTGAAGGACAAAAAAGGCGTTTCAGAATTTTTTTTTCGTCGTAAATGTATTAACCATCTATACCGATAATGGCTGCTCGCGAAGTGCTCGGTAAAAATTTCTGAAAAATGTATTACGGTACATACGCACTTTCAAGTTCCAATCTTCCAAATCCTGCTGCAAATTAGATTGAAAGATATCATATTGATGCAACGTCCCTACAGATGTTTAGAGATGTATCTCTGTTGTTAAAATTGTTGTGATCAGAATAGTACTAGTACCATGTATTATTACCTACATCATAGTCATGAATGCAAACCGTGACGCATGCGCGGGCAGCGCTCCGAAATTTTTCGTTAATTAAGATTTCCATGACAAAACCTGCATTCATAATCTACATCGAGACACTTTCAATTGCCGAACAAATATACATGCCACTCAAAAAGCCAGTCTTTTACCTAATAATTCGTAAACAGCTTTGACTTTTGCTGCTGTGCTCCTGTGGGAGTTGCTATCGGAAGATATTGATAATAAGAACAACAGTGTGGTAAGGTTTGAAGCGCACGAAGTGCGAGAAAGTTTTGATAGTTTGGGAAAGATTTGCGAAAATTCTGATAGCTTGGGAAACATTTGTGATCGAAAATGATTACAGAATAGATCCATCACTCGGTCGAAAACACACTTCACCTTAACCCCTACAGAAATCATTTCAAAATTTTCAGAATTTTTTGACTGGGGGAGGTGCACGCGCCCCATGCCCCCCGTGCCGGCGCCTATGTGAGACACCGTGGGCCCTTATTTATCGTCCGACTAACATGGTCGAAAGCTGGCGTAGTGTTTTGAAGGTAAAAGAAAAAAGACACAATGTCGTTCTCTCGTTTAACAATGATATCAGAACTATTCTTACCCTTGCATATTGTACACAAAATCATGTAATCCAGTTTTGGGAATCATTATTTAAATATATACGCTTGTTGCTTTGAAATAACTGAGGAAGGTGTACCCTTTAAAAATCCTCAGCCTTTAGTGTTAAAGTTTGACGAAAAGTACAAGATTATATGCTAGACAATGTCCCCGACCCACCTTCAAAAATCACTTCCATATACATAGATGGACTGGCCGTTGTGGCGATGTGGAGATCGTCGCATTGACCGCTCGGTTCATGGCTGCCTTGCAGTGGCGTAGACAGCCGGGGTGGCAGGGGGCTTGAGCCCCCCCCCCCCCGATGAAATTTTCGCCCCCACTTGCCCACCCAAATGAAATTACAGACCGACAAAAAAAAATTAATACACGCCAAATATGTATGTCTACAGGCTACATGATGATGTCTATTGCGATTTTGTCAGTCCTAGA
>WURT03226172.1:0-26640 GCA_009936505.3 Holothuria glaberrima | reverse complement strand
GGCATGGTATGGAGTCTGCCCCCCCCCCCCGTGCAGATCCTGGCGCCACCCCTGGAGGGATGAGAAAGTTTACCTTCCTTCTGACTTGTATATGTGTTAAAGCAATATGAACTTGAAAATGGAAGTTGGATTTTTTTAGGGCGGCAGCTTTTTTTGAGTGGAGGCCATTTTCACTCAGAGACCGGATCGCCCCTCTAAAACCCCTTTTGGAGAACACTGGGATGGAGAACACTAGGATCTAGTATAAAAAGAAACAAAATATAGCTCGATTTGGTATCTAAGGCCTTCGAGACGGCAAAACAATTTCAGAAGGGGAGGGCGAATTAGGCCTATATAAATACCAGGGACGGTAAAACACGGGACACGCATGAGGCCGAACCTACGTACACCAGGTGATAAAACCGTCTGTAGCAAGCCTCCTCTGACTCAGCTTTGTCCAAGTTGTTCCCCATGTGATAGTGTTCCTACGTGTACCTAAAACATTTGCTCTCTTTCCGCACTAACCAAATTTACTACTAATATTTTACGAAACACTTAGCTTAATCCAGAATTTTATTTCATGGGATGCGGGGGGGGGGGGGACTTTATGATGCGGAAGAATTAATTTCTTATAGTTTTTTTTCAGTGGGACTGCTTGGGCACGAGCAGGCCCACAGTCAAACGGACCAGGAGTGCCCTCTTGAAAACTTTTAGCCCCTTCCCCTGAAAATTTTTCGGAGTTTAAATTACTATTGCCTCAACACATCCCCATACTCCCTGATATCAACCCCTAGGAGTTACATATCTCGTACCCCTTCAATGCTACCTTGTCTTTCTACGCAGAACTGCACACGGACTTTTGTGCCGGGAAACCAAAGCTTCCCCTCTCTTCTCAGTTAACCACACCACGGAAAATAGGGTGAGTGCAAGTTGCCCTGGACGTTAAATCTACAGATTTGGTTTTCACTGTTGTCTCCCCACCGGAAAATGAACTCTGGACTCAATATACCTTTTTGCGCAGCCTTGTATCCGGCTCAAGTCCATGATAATTTGCGAATATACCCTTCACCGTGCAGGGATATTACCGACCCTGCGTAGCCAGGTTTGATCGCTTGGTGATCAGGAAGTTCACCATTCGTATTCTCCATTGACAAAGCAGTGGTGGATCCAAAATGTGTCAAATATGGCACCATTTTCCATAGTCAGCCCTCTTCCAAAAGCAAAAATTTTCCACAGGGAGGGAACACTCCCTTCCCTAAGACTACTTTCCCAGGACACCGAACAGTCAAACCTTGTACATATCTATTGAAAATTCCTCAGGCTGGACAGGGCCGTAGGGAGCGGGGTGTGTGTGTGTGTGTGTGGGGTGTCACACCCCCAATATTTGGTCGCCGTCGGTAAATTTTCGGTCTGTCGGCAAAAATGGGAGTGGGTAAGGAAAAAAGAAAAAGAAAAAAAGAGACAGAAAGAGAGAACGGGAGCGCGCGGCCAATCTGTTATCGCCTATTTGAACCTATTTCGATTTTCGGCTCTTCATCTAATTGGCTCATTCAAGTTGAAGGCCCGTCGGCAAATTGATCATGCATGTGACGGCCGTATCAACGGCCGTCGGTGTAATTGGACGAGTGACCGGGTCCGTCAGCAACTCGGGGAAAGAAAAGGAATTAAAGGCTTCCGTATACAGGCGCGCTATTTCGGGTCATATGACATTCTTGTAAAACCACTCCGTCTGGACATTATTCCTCATTTTTATCATCATCATGCATCAGCAGCACCCGATTACCCATGGAGAGGGTACTCCTTGCTTTCGCCATCCTAGATCCAAGTAAGAAATGTCAAAAATTTGCAGTAATTTGACTAACTGAATTAGTCCAAAATGATGCACCAAATTGCATGTAAATACCATCAAATATCCAAAAATTTTCCAAAGGGGAGGGGGTTCTCCCTTAGACCCCTCCCCCAGGACGGCAATCCGAAACAAGGTTCAGCCCCTCAGTCTCGAACAGCTTCCTACGCCTATGCTTCAACACATTTTGCAAAAAAAAAAGGGGGGGGGAATAATGCGTACCGCTCGTGTCTTCCCTTCACTGCAAACTCAGGCTGTCGAACTTTTGAACACTAAAATGTAACAGATACAGAACACATCCTGGTGTTCAAAGCACATTTTACACGCTAGTGTTAAGATTCTGAACACCTTTTCTCCATTTTTGAACGCCGGACGCCTATTCGAACACTTACCTTATTTGAACGCCTGACGCGTCTTGTGTTCAAATGCTAAACGCATAGTGTTCAAATGCTAAACGCATAGTGTTCAAATGCTAAACGCATAGTGTTCAAATGCTGAACGTCAGGTTCAGCTCCTAGTGGCATGAATAATGTATTTTGAACCAAAATATACTTATCCTGAGACTTATTCCTTTGCCCAAAGATATGCTAAAACCTCAGAGCTCAGTCCGGGGGCTTCGCCCCCTGGACCCCCACAAGGGGCCCTAAGGCGTGACCCTGGACCCCATTCGCTAAAGCTCGCTCTTCGCGTTCGTTTTCGCTCTACGCATTAACAGATCTGTCGGCAAAACATAATCTCTACACCCCCCCCCCCACTGACAAATTACACCTTCGCTACGCACCTGTTCCTGGATACACCCCCGCATTAACGTCCAACCCATCCACCCTTGCAACACTGACTCAAGAAAAACTCACCGATCGAACATTGTGCAAAGCAGTGCATTTTACATTCTCCTCTGAAGATGCAATTCTGTTCAAGTGGACTGTGACAGAGTCATCGTCGAGATCGCCGACCGAACTTGAATGAATGAATGAATGAAACAGTTTATTTCCAACAAATCGTAAACCATAAACGGTGCAAATGATACAATATAAGAAATATATGCAGGAAAAGGAGATAACAGATTAGTTCAATACTTATAAATTGTTTCCCCAGTAACACAGGAATACAAAAATAAAGAGATCAAATAATAATAAGTACATCACACACAGAGGCAAATAAATTAGTAATAATGATAATGATACTCTATTTGAAGTTGTAGCCATTCCGACACTATTTATGAAATTTACGGTCTTGAGCGCGTGTCACTCTACAGCGATTTCGGATCGGATTACGGTCCGATTTTTTGAGTTTTAGTTACAATCTTCTCCATCTCTGGTCGCAGGAAACCAAAAATATGCCACTCTGTGTAAATATATGATTTGTATGACATGACTATGAAAAAGAAATATATACTAATTATTTCGTGACCTCACATCGACAGACAGCCTGAGCTTTTATCGGACACGCGTTTCAGTTTCAGTTTATTCTCTGTTTACCTCACTTGAGGTATGAGAGTCAAAAGCAAAATAGAACATCTACATCATAATTATGGTACAAAAACCGTCCAATACAAGTTTACAAAAATGGCAAAATGATAAGAAAGAGAAAAAAAGAGGGGAAAAAATATATAACTTTTGATGGTAGTAAGAAAACTGTGCCACCAGCCTAACAAAAAGGTAAATCAATTAGCTGAAAGAATTTATAATGAAAATTGCAAACTTGGCGAGATTTTTGAGAACGGATTTTTTCCTAGTCTGAAAGAGCAGCCTCATTTTAATTGAATTCGGATTAGCCGTAAAGAAACGTTTTTAGGTAAATATTCCTTTCCCTCTGGAGCATACTACATTCAAATAAATAATAAAAGCTGTCAGTCGACGTGACGTCATGAAATAATGTGTAACCCGCGCCTTACTGTAACCATAGTTAATATATTAACCATGCTGTAACCTTGACCATCTTCCATTGTAACGGTACTTTGTAACTGTTGTAAAAACGGCTGGCTTAATGAGTCTAGCTACCCCTTTTAAAACTTGCCGCGGGAATTTACAAGTTGGGACATTCCCGCGGCTGAGGCATGTCAATAAATAAATGCGGTTTGTGCTAGCTTGAAGTGAACGATGCTGCCTGGTTGCTGCTATAACTAGCCTACAGTATATTCATACCCGATATAGCCTGCTGCGTGTTAATTATACATTACAATTTACATTACAACTAAACCCGGACGGCCGCAGAGCTAAACGAACCAGAGATTTTCTGTGAGTTGTGAATGTGATTAATCTGGGTGAATTGATTTGACGTTATTTTGTATTAGCGTAGAGGACGAGGCGAAAGTCAGTTGTGATAGAATTAGGCTAGGTGGGCTCACTTTTAACATTTATCTGTGGCTTCCCTGACTCCAGAGTCCAGTCCTGCTAAGCAAGAAGGCTAGCCTGTGGCGTTAGTTTTAATGTTATTTATTATTGTTAATGCCTAGCCAAGGCCCTAGCTTATGTCTTACTCTTACTAGTTAAGGCTCACCAAGACTAGTCATGGGTTTACATTGTAACTTGAGCCTAATTCTGAATTGGCTAGTCTCAACAATTAACAGGTTGTGCTAGGTTAGCCTAGGTTAAATCTATTCATTTAACACCTATCACAAATTTAACGCTTGACCTAACTTAGGCTAGGCCTAAGCTAGGCCGAACGTTACACTAGTATATCAGCCTCTATGTAAGTTGTAAGTCAATGAGTATGACTCCAGTCTGGATTCTGTGCACTCAGAACTGAATATATTCGGCAGGGAGTTGGCATTTTCCTTATTTTTTCTATTTTTTTTTTTTTTTTTGGCATAACTTCAGTGTGGGCCTGACATAGGCTAGGTCTAGAATGCACTTTGGGTATGACTACAGTAGGCTAGGCTATAAATGTTCCAAGAAAATCCAGTCAGCCCAAATACTGAATCTTAGGTAGCCGTAGCCCTCAGTAAAGAAACGTGTATCCTAGCCTGGCTAGCTGTTCACAGATAGCTCCCTATACACGGTCCTTACAACGACTAATTGAAGACCAAGGGTCTATGACCAGCACAGTGCTGGTCAAAATTGATTTTCTTCTTGTAGCAAAGCTAGGACCTAAAGCCTTAATTACTACCATGTTTCCTTTCCAAAACTGACAATATTGCAGTTATTTTTGATCACGTTAAACCTCCAAAAATTTCCGAAAATATGGAATAAAATCATCGGTACAATTATAGATTACCCGCCATGAAATAAGCCCACGGCATAGCTGGCTACACCGTCACGACATAGCTAGTGTAGCCGGTGTCGCCTCATCAAGGAAAAGCTTTGGACTTGAGATATTTTTGCAACTTTTGTTAACCTTGCATTATGTTAGTGTGTACTTGACCAGAAGGATGTCTTTGCTTCACAACGTAGCCAGTGGAGCAGGCGTAGCCACTCCAGGAGACACATTTCAACTAAGGTTTTTTTTTTTCAATATTTCTTAACCATACAATATGTTTTCTTAACGATGTCCCCGGTGTAGCATAATCATGAGTCGTTCTCAAAAAGAAGTATGGATTTGAACGACGTAGCCAATTAATTTGGGGATGTTTTGGTGTGGCGGGTATTCTATAGTTACTCCAAATCATCAACTTTGCCATTTCGTAAAATTTATCTACTCATAGCCTGAGCCTATTGCATTATAAGCACCTCTGCAGACATGTTGAACATAAGTACAACAAACAATAGGTTAAACCAGGAAAAGTTCTTGAATTTCACAATTCACTAACAAGAATGATGTCACATGACCAAAATAGGCCATTCATGGACTGGACTGATGGGGCGTACTTACTCTGATTGGGGTGACTGCATTTTTCCTTTATATTGTCTCTGTTTTAGCAAAAAAAAAAAAAAATGGGGGCAGCCATGACTGCAAAGCTTTATAAATCAAATGCAATGTAGTGGCTATTCTAGGCATGAGCATTTCGAAGTATATTCCAGGGCAAAGAAATGGTTCCATAAAATGATTGCATGAAAGATGACAAAAATGGAGAAGTACTGTTGTTCAGACCTAAATTATGGAAATAGGAAGAACAAGCCATAAAAAAAGTCTACCAAAAAATATACCCGATTTAAGGATCACAAAACTAACTCTGAAGCTGTTCTTTTTGTTGAAACCACTCCAACAGTGTGCTGCACAAAAATATTGAGGGAATTATTAATGATAATGAACTTAAAGTAAAGGTTGTGGAAAGGTCTGGCTCTCGATCAAAAAATTAACTTTGTAAATGCAACCCATTTGACAGAGGTGCGTGTTTTGATTCCACTGTTTGTAATTTGTGTAAAATAAAGACGGGGTTGTGTAAGAAAAGGGAGGTGGTTGACTGTATTGAATGTAAAGACTGTGAAGGTGAGTTTAAATACAGTATATTGGAGAAACTTCAAGAAGTCTGGGAGAGATTTGACAAGTATTTTGCTAGTATGAATGACAAGCAGTTGGTATTCTTTAACCATAAAACAGAATGCCACAATGGTCTGAATTTCAATTACTGATTTGGTCATCCTTGACCAGGTTATTGTCTACCAGCTTTCCTTTCTTTTCTTCAGTGCTGTATGACTGTACCTTCAGGTGGTATAACATTGTATATAATTCTGTATTGTAGTCTGTAACTGAAGATGATCGAGGTTAGATTGAAAATTAATTAAAGAGGGTATGGTGAAATTGAGAGCGTTTTCTGTTTTTATTAGCGTGAAGCTGTTGTATATGAGTCGGAATGGCTACTACTATCCATCCTTCTACTATCTCGATGATGACTCTATCACAGTTCAATAGAATTCTCTGGAATTCTGACCTTAACTTTCAGGAAATTTCCTGATTTCAGAAAATTGAAAGTCTTTAGCAAAATTCTCAGAAAATCCAATTTTGCTTGACAAAAAGTTTTGCATTTGTCACTGTGGGTGGAATGGCCAAGGATGTGTAAAGTTTTGGGGTTTTTCTATTATTTTACAAAAAAAATGTCAATTTCTACTGCATGAACATACTTGTAAAACAAAAAGAGATAGCACCATTTTGCACCTAGGCCTCCTCCTGATGTGAAAATTTTTCTCAAAGGGGGAGACCTCCCCTTAGACCCCTCCCCCAGACTGACAATCCTGGACAACACAGTTTCAGAAAATGGACTTTTTCTTTGCTTA
The DNA here is from genome assembly GCA_009936505.3 of Holothuria glaberrima. NCBI lineage: Eukaryota > Metazoa > Echinodermata > Holothuroidea > Aspidochirotida > Holothuriidae > Holothuria > Holothuria glaberrima. Next base: position 19,662 of record WURT03226172.1, on the reverse strand, counting down.
CATGTCTTGTAATTTGCACACGATACAAGACCATCAGTGATAGATCAGTTACATCTCTCTTTCCTGTTTGTTTTTAACTATCTGGAGTAGACTTTTCCAGAAGTGATACATCTGTTTTCTGCAGTTATCAAATAATTTGCAAAATCAGTAATGGAGAGTGGTAAAACAGCTTCTTCGCACACCGATGAATTGCACTTCAATTCTGGAGATGTTGGCAGTGCGGAACAAGGGGAGCAAGACGCAGTGGCACAGAACCTCAAAAAGTCTGATTCAGCAAAAGTGAAGTCACCAAAAACTCCACAAAGTAAGATTGCCTGTGCTATTTTAATACTGTGGAAGAGTAACAAGTTGCATAATATTGATTACAGAAGCATCAGATATCCGGTCACGCTGTGATTATTTGACAGTAAAAACGTATCAAGTTCAGACTGTATCTTTAAAGGAATTCAGCTGGATTTTCCTCAAACTCTGGCCAAAATTATGTAATCAAAATGTAGGTAGTTTCATGAAGTACTACTTATGAATCATCTTCCCAAAGTTGTCAAAGTCACATGGGTTACAGGTGATTTCCTCTCACAATAGTCAATTGCCCCCAGAGAGATGTTCAGTTTGCTACAGTTAAGGTAATTTCCTCCTGTGCAAAAGTTTGTCAAATGCATACAAGTACAAGTATAAAAACCAATGTCTTACAAGAAAGAAAAAGACCCTTTGTGAAATGCAGAGGAAAGAGAAAGGAGAAGGAAGTTCTCACTTTTTGCATCTAGTCCTTGTGAAAATACTCAGTAAAACATGGTCAACAATTGTATACGTAGGAAAGAGAAAACAGGTGTGATTATAAAAGATGAGAAAAAAGGCAGTAAAAAACCTCCCTTCTCAGTTTACTGCTAACCCCTCCTCCAATTAAAAAAAAACATGACAGTCCTGTGCACTTCCCTGTCAAAGCTTCAGTAGCACTAGCCTGCAATGAGTTTAAAGAAAAAATGTAGTCCCCCCCCCCTTCCAATTTGAAGTAGTGTACCCCGGTACACTAGTTCTGGAATGGCTCATATCAATCATGTGACAATATTTTTGTTATTTATTTCCTAAATTTATGCAGAATAACTCATTGGTTTACCCTCAATATTCAATGATCTTACACAAGAACATTATGAAAATACTTGTGAGAGAAATAAGAGTAGATCTGTAAGATTTAGCAAATTTTTGAAAATAATTTTGGGGGGATTGCCTTCTCCCTTTAAACTGCTCAGGGTCATATCGCCACAATATGGTGAGTGGACTTAACTGGGAACAAAACTGACTGCACAATTCATCATTGACCAACCAGCATGATGCTAGTGTTTGAATCAAATCACAGTCACCAATTGTATTTACAGATATGATCATATTCCTGAATTTTTTGGGGGTGATGCAGAAGCCCCTTTCATTTGCCCAGAAACACTCAAGATGAGAAGAGATTGATACTGTGTAAAGCAAACCCACAGACCTCTTTAAATTATTATTTGTTACATTATCATTGCCAGTAATTTGCAGTCCTTCAACTTAGTAATGGCAATTAAAGCTGTCCAAGAGAGCCCCAAAAATGTCAAGTGTTGCTTCAGTGGTCCTTTTTCTTTCTTTTGAAATAGTCAGCTAAAATACATTAGGAAAATCCCTGTGGACCCAAAATGGCCATCATAAAATCTTCAGAGGGTGATTTTCCCCTATAACTGAAAAGAGCCTCCTGAAAAATAACCTTTAAACCCTAGTAACTGTCAGTAAAATTGTCAGTAGAATGTGTGTGTATAAGAAATCAGTCCTTGAATTGTTACTTAAAATTAGACTTTTCCAAAATCCAAGTCAGAAAATTTTGGAAGTTACAGGTTCTGAGTACTACTGACTCAAGCTAATTGTTCCAATGTTCTCTGCAAATATATACATTTAACTGACTACTCAGAACTCAGTAGGATAGTATTTAGAAGGAGAAAATTTTTGCACATAGTACAGTTAGGTATCAAAACTATCAATAAACCCACAACTTTGTCAGAGGCATTTAAATATTCATGGCATTGACCAAGCCTCATAGTAAATTAAGCAGGCCTTGACCCGGTACCAGTTCAATCCATTTTTGGGCTCCTACTGTAGTTTTGTAAATTATGGGTCATAGTCTTGTTGATTTTGGAAGACACCAGTGTGACCAGGTGTCATTCAGGACCAAGAGCCTTTTTGAAATCATCAGAAGATTAAATTATGCTTGTCATGATAAATAATGATCGTAGATCACTTCTTTGTAGTGGATATATTGAGCAGCTCTTCTCATGATTACAGTGATTCATCACTTACAGTTATGACCAGGTGCTTGTACAAACATGAAAAGTGGCATGGCCATATATTTTTGAAGCATACCAGGTGCTACATGTCAGGGATGAGGTAAAAATAGCCTGATTGCCCCCTTGATGGGGATGGGTAATTACATCAATATGCGTAATTAATCTCCATTTTATTGATGTTTTTCTTTGTTTTTGGCTTTAGGTGCAGAGCTTCATGAAGTTGGAAGACTATTAAAGGCAGTGCCTCAGCTGAATGACATTTTCAGAATCATTGGAAAAGTTGGAGAAGGTTCATTTTACTTTTTTTTTTCACTCATCAAAAAGAATTTTTTTTAAAATGCATAATACCACTGCCAAAGGACAGTTTTCCTTCACTTTAAATTGTTCTGCATACCTTGCTATTTGGTATCATGCTTTTAATGCAAAAGCAGGGTTTTCCCTGGGTTTTTGAGAGTGTGAGGTGGTATTAGTCCATGGCAGTAATATGGTGCCAGCTTTGGTAGGTGGGAATTATCAGCATTTGTATAGCTGGTACAGTACAGGTGGCAGTTATAGCAAATTTCTGTGAGGTGGTGGCCAAAAACTGTGAGGTGACCGCCTCACAAAAAGAATGCCAGGGGAAACCCTGCGAAAGTAATGTAATGAGGTATATATGCGTATAAATCTACTTTCTGTCTACTTGCCCAATCCAAACCTACATAGGCCTACTGTAGCAATTGCGAAAGTCCCCAATGGTCCTGTTGCATGTAGCTAAAGAATTGGCTTTTGTAGCCCATGTATCTTGTGCAGGTATTGTTTATAGAGGCCTATCAATTATAAGTGTTATAGTTGATGAAAAAAATCATAAGTTAATAGTAATATTGATCTGTTTAGGTATTATACACAGTCGAGGGCTTATTCATAAAACTGGGGCTAAAGCTAATATTTCAGAGCTTTTAACTTACTCATCTTTGGGTACAAGATTCATGCATTGTTTCAAAGGAAACATCCGCCATTTGTTTATCTTCAAATTATTAGAGGATTGTTGCAGTGGATTTTGTGATTGCATTTGTAGTTATTTGTAACAATATTCTGCATTTTACAGTCTTTTAAGAAAGCTTTGCTTGTGGGTTGCCATACTGAGCAATGCATTTGCCAGAGTGATCCTTATGCTTAAATACCTTAGACTGTTGGGTAGGGATTTGTCAAAGCATGCTGCTTCTGCTATTGATCCTCTCTCTTGCATTTTCCAATGTTTGTTAACTGGTCTTATTATTCTTTCTTCTCCTTTCATCATAGGAACTTTCAGTTCTGTCTTTCTTGCTCGATTGAAAGACTCCCTTAAACCCAATGATGATAGGCGGTTTGTCATAAAGCACATTATCCCAACCAGTCACCCAAACCGAATCCTTACAGAGTTGACCTGCTTGCAGCAAATTGGGTGAGTCATAGTTCTTATATGGTTTTGGTACAACTACAGTATGTATTCTGATATAACCCTCTTGTTGCCTTAGTCATCTCTAGGTAGCAGGGTTCACTATGTCGAAGGTTCACTAGATCAAAGGTTTGCTAGACCAAAGATCCTAACTTCAAACTCAGCAATAACCCTGACCCTAATCTGAATCATAATCAAGACTTGTTATCATAATCCCAAACCTAATGCTGTATGAAATCCAAATCCTAACCCCTCCTCTAACTCCTCAGTAAATTTTGGTAAGGCAGGTCTTTGGTCTGGAGAACCTTCGATCTACTGGCTATCCCCAGCCAAGTCATGTCGATGGTATGGACTGTTGGGTGTTTTTGAGAGGGGTGGTCTCGGAGTAGGGGCAGGGTGATTGTCCCAGGGAGGGGAAATATCCTCTTGCAAAATTTTGTTTATGTTAGGTGGCTTCCATGCAAAAATGATGCTATCTTTGGCAAACTTTGAACCCAAAAGAAATTTCAAAATTATGCAATCTAAGACACTATTTTTATTTTTTAGGTCAATATAAGGAGGGGCTAGCTACTCTGTCTGGCCTGCAAAGAAAATATTAACTTTTACTTACACTTGACTAAAGTATCAATATTCATAATGTTGTGTCTTGAATGTGTTATTGAACTGCTGCCAAAATTACAAAATTAATGTTGTTTAGGCTCAATGAACAGTTTTCCACTTACACTGCACATATTAGCATACATATAGTGAGACAAGAAACTTAGCCTACTATTTGCATAACATGTCATCAGACTTTTACGTGAGTTTGTTTTTTAACATATAGTTAGGACTTGTTTCATACGCCTTATTTTCTTTGTAACTTATCTTCCAAAGTCAAATGTAAAATAAAACAATTTGTGGAAACTTTTTGCACAATCTAAATCTACTTTTGCCCCCCCCCAAAAAAATCCCCCTCCTTATGTTATGCTCACTCAACCTCATGCCTAGTTCATTAAGTTTGGAGGGATGAGTATTTGTTTGGATGAGAAGAATGTTGGGGGGGGGGAGGGAGACTGGAAATTTGCACATATTTGTCATAGGTCTTTTATTGAAACCATATCTTTGGAAAGTTTGTGGGGGGTATTTCATTAGAATATGCCCCTGTCCCCTTCTCATTACTTTAGGTCCATACTCCTGGAAAAGCAGCTTGGAACTTTTTCCTATAGGAAAGTATTCTCAAGTGATGATCTATCTATTTGATTACAGTACAGTCCCTCATTCTACATTGGACATTTAATGTTTCATCGTAATGTGCACTGAAAGCAAGAAGAATGCAACGTTATATTAATATTTCCAGTATTCATCACATTTTGTTTCCTTGCAGAGGAAAAGACAATGTGATGGGTGTCAATCTGTGCTTGCGAAAGGAAGACCACGTGGTGATGGTTATGCCCTACTTTCGTCATGATAAGTTTCAAGTAAGTATTTCTGTAAGTTTTCAAGACCAACAGTGCATCAATCATTTTCGGGGTGACCTAGGAAGTAATTTATGCACAGATCAGATGCTGTCAGTAAGAAAAAAATTAACTGTTTGCAATATGATTCAAAGTTCTTCTCCACAGGGATTTTTTTCAAAGATTTTGGGAAAAATTTGTTCCCTGCTTAAGATTAATGGTGCTGTGAGGGGTTGTTTATGTTTAGAACTTTGAGAGTTGTTTATGTTTGGAACTTTGGAACCATTTAGGAAGTGAGGAGGGCAAGTTTCAAAAGACTTTGTATTTTTTACCCTCCAACAACTTTTTGAGGGTAATGTGGCTGTTGTGAGAGTGAATGACTATAACCCCACAATATGTGCACTCCTTTTTTATACCTTTTATAAAAAAAAGTGATTTCATTTACTGAGAGTGTGAAGATGTTTGTATTACTAGTATGTTTTACGAAATAACTGGTAGTGCTTTTCCATTTGTGTGGTAAGCGCTGACATGTGTCTGGGAGTAATTTATCCGTTGTTGCAACACATTTTACTACAAAAGCTGATCTTATGCTGCTGAAAGAAAAAAAATTGTGTGGTAAGGTTTTGCATTCCCAATGCAGAACTCAATAAACCCCCAAACTATTATAAGATGCAAATATTGAGACTACAAAATTTGTTTTTTTTTTCAAAAACCTTTCCATTTGTACACATTGGCAGAGTGTGGAAATGCATTCTCATGCTACATTTAAAGGGCAAATTTCATCATCCCAGGCAGTTTCAATTCTCCCAACCATGCAACTTGTAGCTCCTCCCATTACTGTATAACGCTCCTCCTCGTACAGACACAAACCTATTTCATTGCATAAGGCAGTGTCCTGGTGAGCATACAAGGCTATAATGTGTAAACAAAGCACTCTGTCTGCTTTGTGTAGAATGTGAGCTACTCTGCATCTTTTTTAATTTTCAAACTTTGATGTCAATAGAGAGCAGTCACCAACTGAGAATTTTGATACCCCCACACTAAAAATGTACTTTAGGGCGACGGGTGTATGTCCCTTAATTAAATGAGTTTCAAATTGTCTTGTTCTTTTGCAGAATTATATTCACAGGATGAAAGTGGATGAAACTAGAGAATACATGAAAAACCTATTCCTGGCACTGCAGAGGGTGCATCGCTTTAATATAATTCACAGAGATGTCAAACCAAGCAACTTTCTCTATAACAGGAGAGCAAGAAGGTCAGGTCATCTTTTTCTCTTGCCGTGCGAAACTTCTGGCCACCATGGCACAAAATGATTAAAATTACATATAATTCATAAATTTTGATGAAAATGAATGACAGAAAGTTCTGAAGGAAGGCAATAAAATTTTTAGCCCATATCATTAAATTTGGGTGTGTAATTTATATCCTAGGTAAAAATTAGCTATTCTGCAGTACCACCAATAAATGTTATGTATGTATATGGAATAAATTTTAAAGGCAGACACTCATCATCCCCAAATGCATTCATAGTAACATATCTAAAATTTGTTATGGTCGCCCTCATCCTCTCGTGATTGACATGGAGTGGAAAGAGAGCAAATTCAAAGCTTTCCAAAACTTATGTTAAAATGATTTGATCAATTGTATTTAATGCTACCCATTTGTAGGTGCTAATGTTAAAGGGTCAGTGCAGTCCTTTTCAAAACCTGCCTCCCATCCTACCCACTCAAAAGAATTTGTGAAGAACCTGAATAAAACTAAATAACTTGTTTCCTTGCTTTTAGTATTTTATGGTGTTTGGGGAAATGAGATAGTTGATGTAACAGCAGAATGATTTTGACAGATTTTACTGGTAGTGCAAAAGCTGCTTGATGTAACTGCTTGCTTCCCCCTCCCATGCACCTCTCTTTTCTTGATTCTTGATTTTTGTTCTCTTTTCTTGTGTAACTGCTTTCAGTTTTACCACTTTTTATAAATTTTGTGACTGTCATTTTGTATTTGCACAGAGAGTAAAATGAACAAATGAGGAGTAAAAAGAAATGAAATGAAACAGTTACAAAGATTTCCCTTGGTTAGTTTTCATGAAAAACATTTTGAATTGTTAATATAATATTTAAATTTTTTGCTGTAGATATGCTCTTGTTGACTTCGGACTTGCACAAAAAGTTACATCTCCAAAAAGGATTACCAGGAATCTGTCTTCACAAGAAAAACAGGTGAAACTAGCAAAGGTAAGTGAATTAGCCTGCCACCCCCCACCCCCACCAAATCGAAAAATCCTTTTCATCTATCGTTATGGGTACTGATAAATGATGAGTTTTAAAATTATTCCCCTTAAGGGGAGAAGGCAGTCCCCCCCCCCAAGTTTATTTTCAGAAATTTGCTAAATCTTACAGTTTCTCTCACAAGTGTTTTCATAATTTTCCTGTGTAAAATTACTGAATATTGAGGGTTAACCAATGAGTTATTCTGCATAAATTTAGGAAATAAGTAACAAAAATGTTGTCACATGATTGATAGGAGCCATTCCTGAACTAGTGTACCAATGTACACTACTTCAAATTGGGGGAATTGCATTTTCCCTTTTAAGTGAGGACAACAAAATAATATTGTCCTTAACAGAAATGGCAGAAATGAAGTGCACATGTGTACATGCCCTTTAACCAAATTTCCAAGTAAGCATGTCGTACACTGCACTCACTAGAAGTATTATTATGGCTACGATGGTGATGGCAGCTGTGCGGTAATGGTGACGCCATGTTTCCCACTACTTGGGGAAATTAAGGAGAATAAATTGATTTTCCTGACATTAAAACATGTTTGAAAACTATGATTTAAAGGCCAGATTTCTTTCTGCATTAAGCCTGCTAATTCTTGACAAGCCATCATTTTGTTTGGAGGGATAGCTCTGTGTAATAAAACATGCCAATGCCCATTGATGCATGATATATCTGTACATATCCATGTGCATGTGTATGTGATGATGGGAGTGTGGGATGACTAGAGTGTTGCAAACAAATTATCTCTTGATTTTCCAATAACTTACTCAAAGTGGATATTTTCTGATGAAATTTTGGGAATTTTAATTTTGTGCAATTCTAAGAGCCCAGTTTTGAAAATGAATATGTGTTTCCCTTAAGTTTGAGAGTCCTGCTACAAAATGCCTTCTGACAGTAATATTCATTCCCCATATTTTTGTAGGAACAGAAGAGTTTTCATCCCTTAAAAAGAAAGCTGGCCAATCCTTCAGGACAAAGGCTAACTGAACTTAACATCAACACATACCAAACCCAGGTTCCATCAACTAAAGTGCCATCACAACCCACAGATGCTACATCTGACATAGAAAATGTCCCCGCTGCCAAAAGGGCAAGACTTCTCAGTCCCTTGAAGGGAGATGGTTCCGAAAAGACCAGTGGACACAAGACTCCGTTGAAGATGAAATCCCAAAGTCGATCATCACCTCTTGGGAGGAAGTGTGTCTGCTTTGGAAGACCACAAGTTTGTGATTTGTGTATGTCCAGGCCGAACCAAACAGCCCCCAGGGCAGGAACTCCTGGGTTCAGAGCTCCAGAAGTCTTGCTGAAGTGTGAACATCAGACCACAGGTATTGCCATCATATTTTGTTTTTTTGGTAAAGAACACATGTAGGTGAGATCATGACCCCAGAAGCCTCCACAGAAACAAGTGTCAGCATGATTACAGAGATGTAGAATGCTTTCTCCCTCTCCCTTTCTAAGGAAAGAACCCAGACCCTTTGCATCCCCTTCCCTCCCCAAACTCACACACCCACACATAAAATAATATGTCAAAATCTTTAACAAAGTCAAGAAACCATACATACATCAGGGTCCTAGAATCTTACAGGGTTAAACTTCTAGAGACATTTTGCTTTAAACAGCTTTTCCCATTTTTTGACTAGACCCTGCTGTACCTGTAAATTATGTAGGGAACCCTGACATTTCTTGGGTTACCATATCATGTTTACCCAGTTTTCACATTTTGACTTCTACCGAGAACTGACCTCAGTGACCTTTGACCTTTAAAAATACATGTCATTCTGCTGCTCATTATGGTAAAGCTGCCAGTTTGCAGCTCTATAGCATGATCTTATACTTACATCAGCTGTTTGAGTGGTTGGTGGGGTTCATGCCATTCCCTAAAAGACTTTGTCCCCATCCCACTTCTGAGAATTCCATAGTAACTCTTCTCTGTTTAAATGGTCAATGCAGTGCCATTCAGACTAGAATACTACATTACAAACAGTTAATCATTAAAGGTGGGTCATCCGTTAACCAAGATGACTGCTTTACTCATTGGTGATAATTTAAGATCCCCAGGTGAACAACCTGTTAGAATTATTTGAATGTCTTTTACTGTTCTCAAGAAATCTATTTGACCATATCAGAGATTTCTCAGTGACTATGGAAAAAATCTGACATGGAGTGTCTGTATTTCTTCAGTCAATCTGTTATAAATGATCTGTATATAAATTATCTGAACAGTACTTACCATGTAGTTTCTATTTTGGTGTGTGTACATTTTCCAAGTTGCCAATTACTACTTCCAAGGGAAACCACCGATGAGATACCAATATTATGTCCTTCTTTTGGAATGAAAGTTAAACAAAGGATAACATAAAATATATCCCATGAGTCATGATCTGTACCTCTCTCTAAGTGACAAATTTGCATTTGAATCTTATGTTAATTCATTGTGTAGGTGCAAAATTAGTAATTGTTTTATAGAAATGGTCGATATTTGATGGGTTTTTCTTGGAGTTGTGATTATTTTCAACACTTTTTAATCCTTTTTACATCAAAAGTTATGAATTGACCTATCTGCAAATATTAAAAGCTGACATATTTTGCACTTTTCAAAAGTAATGTGATAACCATGGGTGGACAAAGTTGGAGATCTTCTTCGAGGGAAATTTGCTTTAACATTTTAGTATGTACATGAAAATGTCTTAACAGTTGTGGCTGATTCGCTTCAAGGAAAATAAACATTATTCCCTGCCCTGATTTTAATAGTTTAGTATGTAAAATACCCTCCCCCTCCCCATCCCTCCATCTTCTCTGTCCCTGTACCCTTCCATGAACAATATCCCATCTATACTGCTGAAACAATCACTTTTGTTTGTTACTTATGTACTGCTTAATGGATATGTTTTGTCTTGCCTGCACCCTTTCAGCTGTTGATATGTGGTCTGCTGGAGTCATCTTACTCTCCATTCTTAGTGGACGATACCCATTCTTTAAAGTCCCTGATGATTTGACAGGCTTGGCACAGATCATGAATATTCATGGTTCTGAAGACACAATAGCTGCAGCCAAAGCATTGGGTGAGTGAAAAGTGATTTTTTATCTTTTTTTTTTCATTTTGTTTTTAAAAGCTGTTAAGTCAGACCAGGGAGTTGCTATTTTGCCAAATAGCAACTCCCTGGTCAGACAGTATATACACACTTTCAGTAGTGTTTGTTAAGTCGTCAGTGAACACTGCCACCAATAAAAAGCTCATAGCTCATCATAGCATGGAGATAAGGTTGCATGCTGTTAAGGACATCATCATATTAATTGTGATTAACATTTTAACATCTGCTCGATAGCCCAAACCTGAAAGGGAATTTTTACCAGTGTCCCCAAAGATATTTTGAAACGTCAACAAAGCCTGATAAATTTCTTATTTTCTGAAGATTGAAGTATTTTTCATGATGTTTCAGAACAAAAATATTGCATGTGAAAGGGAAACCATGGAGCTATTTTGCATTAAACTTACAATATTGTCACATGATAGCAAAGAGCTATTCATAAGTAAAGATACCAGGGTATATGTGCTAATTCAATTGGGGTGAGTGCAGTTTTCCTTTAACATTCAGTTGTGTACCAAGGCTTGTACAGTCAGGGGTGTATTCTGTTGAAGCAATGCTAGTCAGTTCTTGCTCCCACTTATGTAAGGTACTGTTATTTTCAGCCAGTCTAAAATTGTGCCACACATGGTGAAAAAGTCTGATGGCTGAAAGGAGGCCATATTAAAGTCATAGTTTCTCACCAGGGAGCTGGACCCCCTGGGGAGGGGTGGGGGAGTTATTTGGGGGGGAGAGTATGGGAGTGTATTAGAAGTTTTCATACATTGCCTCGCAAGTGTAGGAAGCCGAGAGAATGCTTTTACTGCTGGGTTGTGCTGCCAAGTGCAGTCTGGTGTGGACCCATATCTGCCTACAACATTTATTTCAGTCGTAAAGGGCAGCAATTTTGCAGTGCTAAGCTATCAGACAAGGGCTCATGTGGTACAGCTGTCAGTTAAACATTTTAAGTTTGGAATATTTTCATCTACATATTTACAGTAGAGATTGTCATTTAATAAAGGGAAAACCTGAAGAACTTAGTTTGACCCTCCTGGTCTTAGACTTATGATTTCTAAGTTTCAAATGCCACTGCTGGTATCCTGTCAAACATAGCACTGTCTATTTGAACAGTGTTCAATGCATGTTCTACCCAGCAACATTGCACTCATATTTAGTATGCTTTCCAGCCACTCAAAAAATGAAGAAAATGAATTCCCATTTTTCCAGTCAGAGTGACCCCATCAATTTGAGAGAAACAGCTCAACAAATAAGGGCATACGTATCAGATTGTCTAATGGTTAGTTAATTAGTTGGATGAGGTTTAACGGCCCAGTTTCCAACCAAGTGGTTCAAGTCAAGCCGGCCATGGCCTTTTTTCCAGTTGTGGCTCACTGGCTTGTTTTACCTTACTCCATTGCTTATGCGGAGCATCACACACAATGGCAGAAATTTCCATTTTTAAAGACTTTGGTATGACTCGACCTGGGAATCGAACCCGGGCCTCCCGTGTGAGGGGCGGATGCTCTACCACTAGACCAAACACGCGTTCTAAAGGAGGGACTTTTTGGCAATTTCAGGTATTGGAACATATCAGAACAAAGTGTTTTTTAGTGTGAATGCAAAAACTACACCATCTTCTCAGGATAAAATCAATTCATATGTACCATGCCAAAATAGTACAGCTTCAGCTGCATCAGATGCAGATTATCATGGATGGAGAAAGTTGGGAAGCTGGGAGGCTTCATCCCAGGAAATTTGGGTATTTGGAGAAGATTTCAAAATACAGAACTGCGAAACTTTGGTGCATTCCCAGAACATTCCTGTAACCATTTTTTTCCTGCCCTGCACGTGATAACGTGTAAAAAGCATGGCTGCAGCCCATTTCAGCTTCTCCAAAGCAGCTGCTGCCAGGCCTCCAGTTTTCACATGGCGCTATACAAAACTAAATGAAAATTCAGTTCAACTGTGGTGCCTCCTACAGTTTGTCCTATAACAATTTTGATCTCTTTAATCCATCTTTCTTTTCAAACCTTCAGGTAAAACTGTCACTAGTAACGTCAAACTTCCTGCAATGGACATCCAACAGCTCTGTCAGAAATTGCGGAGAACGCAAAAGTCTTCCACCAGTCCCTTGGGAAAGACTGCAAAAAATACTGTTAGAAGGAAGAAGTTAAAGTCAGTGCTAATGCAAAAATCACTTCAGAATGAGCCCAAGAATTTGGACAAGAATTCAGATGAGATTGAGAAGGGAGTTGCAAAAGAACAGTTTCCACATTCTGCTTACAACTTACTGAAACAGCTCTTGGAATTGAACCCTGCAAAGAGAATTACAGCTGAAAGTGCCCTGCTACATCCCTTCATGACAAACTCGTCCCCTTCTTGACGGTTCATTACCCTTTCTGTCTCATGACTTTGCCACAGAACAACACCAAAAGAACCTCAATACACCTTGGTGATTTCTTGTATCTTTTATTGTGTTGAAGAAATTAAACTCTGAAGAAATCTTGGAATACAGTAGTCCAGAAAAGAGAAATGATTTAAATAACAAAAATCTTAATTCCTTTGATTAACCTGAGAATTCATTCTATGTACATAAGTATAATATATACCAGCACTCCAATGCTAGTCATTTGTGACACTTAGGTATCACCGTCAGCTACTTACAAACCGACCACAAATGCTGGCTTCCAAAGGACTCCTACTACTTATCCTACTTTTTGAAAATTCCTACTTTTTAAGTTGCAAATCCTACTTTCTCCTACCTTTTTGGCATGCCACAGGGGTTTGCATTTAATGGCAATCTATGCTTCAATGACCAATGATTACACATTTACAACCCACTGTATGGTTGCCTTCTAAAAATTACTGTTTTGCTTTATTGTCACAAAAATTCAACCTTCCTTCAAAAGGTTAGAACAATTTTTCAGACAAACTGCAAACCTCGCTTTCCACTACTCGAAATAACTAGAATTGCATATAATTTTCCTGTAATAATAGAAAATTGTCCATGAAGAAATGTCTAAAGGAGCCATAGGTTACTGTCAACATATGAATGTAGAATTCCTACTTCTGTCCTACTTTGGTCTACAAAATCCTACTTCCATCCTAGTTTTTAACCTTTAGTACATTTGAAAGCCTGCACATGTGTCTTTTCATAGCTTGAAATGTACATATCCAGAGTGAAAAGATTTTTTGCACTGAGTTTTGTCTTGAACGAAAGTGTATGAATAGAATGAATTTCTCTTAAGAAAGGTGATCTCCAAAATGGCTGATGTACAAAATTTTTCAGCTGCTTGGTAGCCATTTTGGAAACTGTTGTCTTACTTTGAATGCTACCTCAGAATTGTTGAGAATTGTACAATAAAACCACTTGCTTTGTGTTAACATTTTACATTGCATGTGTAAATTTTCTTCTTTCTGATGGACACTAGGTGATACATTACAAGGAGTGCAGTGTTAGTCTTGTGTAGAAAACAAATGAAGATAACCTATAAGGCTACAAAAGTGTGTCATGTGACTAATCATGTGTCTATCATGTCTTTTCTCTCAAAAAGGAGAACACAGGCCTGCCAAATTCAATGGTTTGCCCTTATCCATGGCTTTAATATTAATAAACTGTGATCTCATTGATCACAATTGGACAATTTAACCATTTGAGTGGCTTGTTGCAAACCAGCCTTAGCCATTATTTTTCTCCTAGGTAGATCAAAAATACAAAAATTTTATTTGTGACTTGTGTGGACAGCACTGTTGGGAACTTTCTTTCCTTTTTGACAGGAAAAATAGTATGAAAATTGCGGGTAAATACCAGATTACATCACATTAAAATATTGACATGACTAAGGGAAATATTTTCTAGCTATAATTAATTGTTGCCTTGTTTGAGCAGCAGTTGATCTGTTACAAGTTGGCTTGCATGGGTATGTATGGCCATCAAGGACCTTCTGCATATGGGCTCATAGAATGATCAATCTGCAGTCTTGCAACATACAGGCTAGCTACCAAAACTTTTCCACATTTAGCATCTGGGCATGACCTTACATTATTTGAAAGCCTCAGTATTTTTGGTTGCATGAGATTGGCAGGCCTGTGAATTACCCCTTCAGGATTTCAGTTCATTGATAACAAGACTGGGCTGACATAGGTGGAGCCAGAATTTGACCAGTGGGGAAGGGAACCCAAACCCTGACAGCTAAATGGCAGATTTTGGGAAATGTGGCAATCTTTAACCATGACAACAAAATCCCATAAAGCATCAGGGCAGCCTTTGCCATAGGGATTACCTACTTCATCATACCAATCAAGGCTCCTCAACAAAACTGGAAAAATTCTCACACGGGTAGCCAGCCTCCCTTGACCAGGGGGACAATGGCCCCTCTGCCTCCCACCTGGTACCACCTTTTGACTGATATGATAAATATCAGCACAGATAATTGTTCCAACTTGATCAGTACCTAAGTGTCTATGGTGAAGAACTTTTTAAGCCTATGTTCCTGGATTCATGATGGAATCTAAACAAAATATGAAAAAAGTAAAACCATTTCAGGAAATTACACGGATAAAATTCAGAAAATGCAGCTTTGCCTATAAACAAATATAAAAGCCAAGGAACATTCAAAGACAACAATGTTTCATTTACAAAATTGACCCAAGGATAACAACATGTATAAAATCACATGGATCTTTTCAAATGCCACATCAGGTTAACAAGAAACTTCAATTAGAATATCTTGTCCACAATGAATATTCAAAAAGTATTCATAATAAATATTCATAAGGTATTCACAATGAATATTCAGGAGGTACTTATAGGCACATGGTGTGAGAAGTGACAACAGCATGGTAAATTACAAAATACAATGCATCCACAGACTTAATTAACATACCATGAATACAACATGATTTCTTGTAACTTGACAACTATATCAAATTATAAACCATTATGTAGAGTTGCTGCCTTCTTTTTGGCTGCATTTTACATGATCTAAAAGGCTGTGGAAAGATCACTTTCCATTGAAAATCTCACCCTAGCTCCACATTCCAGTATTCTCACTGCTTTAATTTACAATGAGCCTGATACGATTTCCACAAAAAGAACTAAGTTATTTAGCATTCCTGTAAATAATGTTTCTGCAGTATTTCTTTGTTATCTAAACCGTGCTACACTTGCGTATTATTTGTATATGTAACATGTACATGGCGGCAATTCTAATACAATAATTTCAATTGTGAAGCCTTCATAGTTGTTCATGAGAGAACAGCAATCTTGACAACAGAGGTGATGATGGTTGGGGTAGATACACCTCTTTGTTCCAACATCAGGCTCTACGTATGTTCCAATACACATAACTCACCCTTACCTAACATTGACCTTCATGTAGTGCCTGAAAGTAGAGACATCAGAACAGATGTCCAAATTTGGAAAGAAGCCCCCACTTCAAAAATTCCACCAAAACTGAACTGCACTTGGGATGGATTGCAGTTTTCATGTGTCTCAGGACAAAGCAAGATCTATTACGTCACATCAGGCATTTCCATGTTATATAGTACACAGCTGGCAACCCCCTCCAACGTACCTCATTTTCAACCCCAACTAATACCCAGAGTTGTAACCAAGTCACTCTTTTCTTGGCAAGTAAAGTCAACAACAGCTATTTTAGTGACTCCAGTTAAGTAATAGACTCGAATCTCTCTGTTATTTTAGTAGGGGAAAATTCCCCAGAATTTTTCAAGTCAGGTAGTGTTCCAAGGTTTTGACTCCAGTCGCGACTTGATTATAACTCTACTAATAACCCTGCAACAGCAGTTAAGGAACTGTTTTAAGACACAATGCTAAGACTGGATTTCAACAACAGTTCTACCTTCCATGCCAGTGATGCTCATTTATATCTATTTGGCTACACTTCATGCTTATCATTTAATGGAAAGTATGTGGCATGTACACAGGGATCAGACACTGCTACCCTGGAAAATTCCTCCAAGATGACTACCCCTGGACAATAAGCCTTTTCACAATTACAATTGCTGCATGGAATATAAACCATGCTCGGCACATGTAGCATGCAAACATATAAGGCTTTTTTAAGTCCAAGAAGATGATTTTCATGCTGTTCAACACACAAAACCACATCCCTTCTTACACTCTGATCTGATCTAACAAAGGATGATTTCCATATCTCTCAAAATAAACAGTTTCTTAGCGTATGTTGTAGGTACAGTACAGTAGTGTTCACTTATCCCCAGTTTTTCAAGACATGAGCATAAGCAGTCAAAACTGCAAAAGCCTTATTACGACAAGCAATTCACAAACATGATAATATCCAACCATGACAATAGCAACTATGAAATCTACCCCACTAGAACATGCACAATTGCCCAGGGTGAGAATTGTGCATGGGAATTTTTCATGTAGGAAGTGTCCAGGTGGAAATTACCCCAACATACTTTTCCTTGAACCAGTTTAGATATATAATTAAGCAGAACAGCTATTGAAATCTTTCACACAGTGCAGTAATACAATACAACACAACACAACACCCAGTCATTATCACAATATTTTTGGGGCCATTATTTCAAATTCTCACTGTGCCTTTTGCAATCACCACAAAGATAATATTTTAGCACCATTCCTTATTACTGGCATTAACTTTTCAAACTTCTAGTAAGTCATCAGTGGAACACAATCAACATATCAGATTTACACCCGTTAAAATGGTATGTTTGTCTCTTCAGGACTTTCACATTCACAGTAGCTACCCTAACTAATATATTTCACTCTTATCAACGTTTTCTTACTCTCCAATTAGACATCTCCGATAGATTCTTGTGCAGCAGTTTCATTGCACCTACAAAAATAGTTTTATCCAATCGTAAGAAATGTCAAGTATATAACTGTCACCCTGACACCTGGAATTTTTTGTACATTATTATATCTTTACTCAACATTATACAATAAAATAACAGCAAATGTGAAAATAGTTTCTTATTTTTTACATTTTATATTAGATTTACAAAAATGAATGTCTTGAACCAAAAAAAATTGTCTTTCTCCTGATGTCTTACCCACTGTACATCTTACTATATACATCATACTTTTAACACAACTGACGCCTAGCCGGTAAAATAAGAGGAAAACAACAGACATGCTCCGTGACCTGCAATATTCTAGGTCAAAAAAGACAAAAGAACAATTCCAAACCACAAATAACAAGTTTTGAATTCACAACATTAAAGAAATTCAAGATAATGTAAAAAATCTGTTTTGATATGTGAAAGGGTATCAATCGATTACAGAAAACACAAAAATATGTTTACCATGCTGATATCAAAGTTTGTTCACAGCAAATTTTTGTATTACTTAAAATGATGCTCAAATGAAGCACCAACTCATATAGAAAAGCTTGAATGAGAAACTTTACCACTGCACTTGCAATCTATCAATCTATCATCTATGTTTTGCCAGGAATCAATGTAAAACAGTACAGTGTCTGTGAAACATCTTAAGGTAAATCTCACTATAAGATTTAGAAATTTGATAATAAATTTCTTAGGGTTGTTTTGTGGTTAAGTACTTGATAAGTAAAAGGGACACTGAATAAGTACTACTTTTTATTTTGGATGAGTAATTGGGACAAGGAGGGTTCTATGCTCTCCTGGTTCAATTCTCGCATAACGAAACGAGACAGAACTGTCTAGAATTTTAAGGCCATCATACTTTTATTTCTGGCATGAAAATGATGACCAGCACTGAAAGTGAGCCAGGATGGGGGATATTCCAAGAAGTCCACAAAATCAACCTCCAAAAGTCGATCATGACCATGTCATTTGATTGAAAGAATGAATTTTCTTGACAAGAACAAAGCCTGCCCCTCCCCCTTCTGGAAAAAAATTAATACCCTCATCAAGAGATCAAGATGCATTTATTAGCTATCCATGTGCCTGACATTTCACTGTTCGAGAGGAACTAGGATTTGAAGACCTCTCACTAAACTGTGGTGCCTTTCGGGATCCTTTTTCTTGATTTCATAGTCTTTTTAGGGCAAGCTCATGAAAAGAGCCCCCACCCCACATCAGGCAGAGGTGTACAGGGGGAAGGGAGAGATACACTAAAATGGAGGATTAGGCAATAGAAACTAAAAGATAAGGAGGCAATAGTAATTTTTATTTTCTGTAATTTGGAGGAGAATGCATCTACCTGGCCCTCTGGCTATGGGCCTGCCTAACCGTCTCCACTCCCGCCCGCCCCCCCCGAACTTCTGCTCTCCTATACTGTTCAACCATCCATTTTGAAACAATGACATAATATGGAGAGCCCCTTACCCTTCCTTTCATCTATAAATTCAATTGGAATACTGGAAGCACATACAGAAGACCTGGGATACAATTTGCTTTGCTTTTTAAGGGCAGCCCTATTCAGTTTTTGGGAGAAAAAAAATTATACCCCAAAGTTGTTTAGAAGATTTTGTTTTAGAACTACAGGGGCTTCTGCAGTTTCTTTTGTTGGTAATACTTTTAGAGGAGAGGAGAAAAGAGTGATTGTGGTAACAATGAGTACGTTTTGGCTTCCTCAACATCTTTCTGGGGGCAATATTTGCTGTTGCAAGGGAAAATTTCAAACCTGGATAACATCAGTCTTCTTTGTACCCTCTAGTTCATACATATAATGGTGCAGCATGGCTTTTGTTCTGCTATCCAACATGGAGTTAGGTGATACCATCTGTATACATCATCTATAGAATCAGTAACTCAAATAGGTCCCTGTGCTAAGGCAACATTCACAAACATTTCAGTACATGACAACCCCTTTGGATTACCTCCCTGTAACACCCTCTGGAAAAATATCTAAAATCCATACAAAATTAGTAGGATCTATTGATCGCAACAAAATGAGCTATACAAACTCTTTGGTGAATTCAAAGTCAACATGTTTGCATGTGCCTGTAAGTCTCATGACAGCATCAGAGGGTGCAAGACTTCTCAACCTGACAACCGCTCACATTTGTTTCTTTACTGACATGGATGTGTGGCATATGTTTTTATTTGTTCTTGTTCTCAAAATAGACGGTTTGCAATGAACTAGGGACCAATTTTTTTTTTTTTTTTTTTTTTTTTTTTTTTTTTTTTTTTTTTTTTTTTTTTTTTTTTTTTTTTTTTTTTTTT
>WURT03226061.1:0-26641 GCA_009936505.3 Holothuria glaberrima | reverse complement strand
ATTTCACCAGATTGCTTAGAATAAGTACCCCTCTAATATATCAAAACTTGATTTGAGCTTAGACCCTTCTTTTAAGGGTACCGTGGTGTTGCTAATGGGGGTTTTGTGGCAAGTTGAGATGCAGTTATTTTCATTTTTGCCTGATTTATAACTTGTTAGAAAACATGGTGCCACTAGTTTTGTTGGCAGTTTTGCATAAGTTTGGATCTGGCTAGAATGCTGGGGAGGGAGGGTCTTTCCCCTTAGCATTTATTTTCAGAGAGGGTGATTGCTCCTTGACCCTCCGGATCTGTGCTCCTGGTGATGGTACTGCACAATTCTCATGTATTGCACCAGGCTCAAAGCTGCATTTTCATTTCACACTTTGCAATTCTTTTTCTTTTTCGTCATTTGCACAAAAACCATCATTTCGGCGTGGGTCATTCTATCCGAGCGAGCGCCAATAAGTAAACAAGGCCTTTGTCTGAAATTTTAAAACTAGTTTTAACCTTGTTCATTCATTTTTAAAATCATTTTGACGTGGGTCATCCTATCCAAGCATGTCGAACTAAGAAAAATAGGCCTTTATGTAGCAAAAGTCTTGAACACTTACCTGCTTACCATGGCGTAAAACAGCTGGTTCAGTCTGGCTGGAATTAAATCTAAGCCAATCTTCTAAGTTTATCTTTCTTCTAGACTTCGCATTCAACAGCTTGTCTGCTTTCAGACTGTTACAACATGTGTGTATTATTTGCGTAAACGACAGATCTATACTTCTATACAATATAATAGGGTAAACAATATTTTTATTGCCTAACATAGTAACTGTATGTGATAGGGTATTTGTTTTTCTTAAAGTCCAAAGAAATACCGCTTTCTGAGTAGGTACATATCATAAAGCAACAAATTACAAACAATTAGCAGCAAACAGCTTTATTATAGCTTTTTCCGTTCTAGAGATATAGCTATTTATTGCAATGACAGGGTGCTACCATTTGCAAGAAAAGATGACTTGTAGCAAGTCTGTTATGATGTCACAGAGCCACAACAAATTATGCATATGCTATGTAGTTCTTTATAATCTGTCTCCATATGTACTGTCAAGTTTCTGTCTAAACTATTTATCCCTCAGGCTGTAATTTTTAGAAAGGATGCACAAAATTTTTTGTTTCATTTCCTGAGATGAAAAAAATGGTCCAAAGAAAACAAAGATATACATTACAGATTTGCCCTAATGTGGCTCTGATCGGACATTATAGACTTGCCCCAAGTCATCATATGGCGGCACCATGTCATTGCAATAAATAGACATATCTCTAGAACAGAACAAGCTACAATAAAGGTGTTTGCTGCTACTTGTTTATAATTTGTTGCTTTATCATATGTACCTACTTAGAAAGCAATATTTCTTTTTCCTTTAACCCTACTAATGCAACTGTTCTTCCTGAAAAAAAAAATTGGTTACTTGGGAGGACTACCTCATTTGGGGCAGGACAACCAATTTTGACAAAATGGTTGTCGTCTACTGGTTGTCCTTTGGACTACCAATTCAAATTCCTTAAAATTACACACTGTGTAAGAGTTTTAAAATCTCTGTACAGTAACAAACAGGCAATCTTGTGAGCAGTACTTTAGCCTGCCCATATTTGTGTGACATTCCACAGGCACATAAACAAAACAGAGTGTCATACAAAAGAGTTCAGAGTTCTGATGAGCAATTTCTTCATAGATTTGCATTTCAAAGTAATCACTGAGTGCAATTTTTCCAAGGCTAATCTCATAATCTGAATTTCAATCCAGTTGCTGTATGCAGGGATATGGGCTTATATTTATGGCTGTGTGTTCGTAAAATAAACTTATAAAGTTATAAGTTACTCCAAAGGAGGACATGTTTAAACCTACTTTAGTATTCAGGTGGAAATTTCATAGCAAGGACTGTGGTCATACAATAATTATATTAATATCTCACATTACAGAAACTGAATACGGCAGCAACGGTCATTCAACAAAAGATTAGACTGTATCTGAGGAAACGATACTTGGAGAGGAGAGAGGTAGCTGTGACTTGTTTACAGACAGCTGTGAGAGGATGGATAGCTAGGAGAAAGCTACAGATACTGAGGAGCAAGGAGAGACAGAGACAGGAAGATGCTGCTGCAGTAATATTACAGGTGAGTATGATACCAGGTACATGTACTGTAGTAAGATATACAATTGTGAATGAATACAGTACTATCCCATCTTAGTGGACAATGCAACTCGTCGGCCGCAGAACTGGACGTGTTCCGATGAGTGCGATGAGTTTAAAATTCCTGCAAACCATGTACAAGCTGACCTCGATGAGTTTCTCGATGAGTTTTGTGATTGACAATTGCCCGCGTTTGCGCACGCGGTCTGCTTTTAAAAGTTTGATTGATCTCTGTTTTGTTTTTGTTGATGATATGTAATGCGTGGCTGAGTTAAGAATTATTGGAACTATAATGAGCTGTACAGTGTACAATGAAACTCTTGTTTTGTATAAAACTACTGTCTGCATTTATTATCGCATCTGCATTTAGGCGCTCAAAGTCACCTTGGTTCATGTAGTACAGCGAAACAGGCACTGAGTGCGGCATGCAATCAACACACAAATCTATATCTGATAGGTGTTTTTTTTGATTGAGGTTGAAAATTTCATGAGGCATATTGTTGCAATGATGTTATTGATCTGAAATTTATTTTTCTTCTTAAAGCCACCGGCACTTATCAGTTTACAAAGCTCAAGAGAATGTGTTACCCCATAACATTTTAAAATTGTTAAAACCTACGATATTTTGGCAACTCTCAAAACACTAACCTCAAAGAACTCTCATTGTAGAAACGTCACATTACAGATAGACTACGCAATGCAATGAATCAGGGCGTGGCCAGGCGACAATAGTATTTACGCTGTTGTACTGTAGCACTCGTCAATATACAAGCTGGAGTTTTGCACAGAAGGTACTGCAATTCCACAGTATGAACTGGCCCTGTGGCTGTGTGTTGTAATTTTAGCAGGAACTCCCCAAATCTATGTACGGTAGAGTACTGTACAAACACAGGGAGCTACCACGTGGAAGCTATCTGGTACATACACATTACGGTGCGATGCACTGTATCTTCTGTGGCCTACTACCTTCTGTACACATACTGTACACAGCCTACTGCGCATGCCACACAGAAATTTGTTTGCATTTGTGGTCATTCATTCACACTTACTACACCTACTATTGCCTTGTATGGAAAATACTACGTAATTTCATTGATCCTGATGTTGAGAGTGGGCAACCCGTAAATTTCTTGTACGATCGTTCGACGACATTAAGCGCCATTTTTAGGACTGCAAATTGAAAGAATATGACCCTCTTCCTTAGGTATATTATCGATTATCAGTACCGATATCAGCTCCACAGTGTTCTACACTTGGCATTGAGATAATTTCATGTTTTGAAGATTTGTACCAGGAATTTTAGTGCTCATTTTTACGTTAGCTCAGCGGGCCCATTGAGCTAGTGGAATATACAGAGCACCGACACGATGCAGTAGGTTTGGCTATTAATGTCAGGCTATGCCGGAAACTCTGCATGCATGTGTCTGTATATGAAAGGGTTCGTATGGAAAGCTGGCCTGTGGGGATCGAGATTACAAACAATATTTATAATTCTTACTAGAGTTGTCTTTGCATTTGTACTTAGGGGCTTAGGCTAAGTATAAATTGGTGTCAGAAAATGGTGCATTGGTGGATTAAGGATTCATTGATAAAAACAAAATGCCTATGGAGCTACAAAAATATGGGACAGGAACCTCGGCTAAAAAATTGGACTGCTGTAACAAATGTGAGCCTAGGGTCAAAATAAATTTGGTGGTGGTAAAATCAAGAACCGTAGACAGGAAAAAGTGCCTGCGGGTTGCAAATGCTGTCGCTAATCATGCAAAATTATTTGTTAAGGCCTACCAATATACTTTGATTTTACAATGTTACCGTAGATGAAGTCAAAAACTACATGTGACGGTAATACTGTGGGCCATTTACAATCCAAGTAAAAATGGTGGGAAAAAGTGAGAGCTTATTTATTGGGATTCTGTCAGAGTCTTATCGTTTATACTCAGTTATGCCACTTTAGTAGGACTTAAATCGGACATTAAGGGGTTAGTTGTTTCAGGCAGAGCAGTGACAATCAATGGTTTTCTTATCGCCTGATTTTCTTGCACGCAATACACATACGATGACAAACGAACACAGGCGATAAAAAATACATAGTAAAGCAATGGGCAAATTTATTTTCTTCTTCACTGTGAGACCTCACCTAAGCCCTGCCTCCTCGATGGTTTCGACAAGATTATCAGCAAGTTTTTCGATGATTTCATGTGTCATTTAAAACATTACAAGGGTGCGATGAGTTTTGATGAGTCCTTCACTATAATTTGTCAAATACGACGGGATAGTACTGTATTTATGTGTGTTAGCAGTGGATTAGTTTGTCTCTCATCAGATCCTACTAGGTCCTTGAAATGTTCAGTTTCTGCCTTCTGAGCAGGCCTTGGACAGATGTTTCATTCAGTAAGATCCTGTAGTACATGCCATACCCAGACAATTCTCATCAGGACCCCCCCCCCCATTGACAATACCCACCCTGACAGTTCTGTTGTAGACCACTAACCACTTTCCCCACCTTAAAATTTGGAATTGGACTAGATGATAATTGTCTGGGGTGGGGTGCAGTCCTGTAACCAGTCTTTGCTGACTCCCACAATGCATATTGTGCAACCAACGTTTTGTGTCACTGGTTAAAAATTTACACATAATTTAGAATTTAGGCTAGTCCCCACATGAAATTTTCTTTAAGTCAGTCACTGCTCATTCTGTGCGAATCATGTGGGTTTCAATGATAAATGTCATCAGTATTACTAGTGCCATTGAATGTTGAACAAATAAAAGTAAAAAAAGAAACAAAATGAATTGATTGGTCAGGGAGAAGGGACAAGAACATACTAAAGCCAGTACGATAATGTGTATGCCCAATGGGATGGTGGATATACAAACCAGCTCAGCACATAATGTAAGTAGGTTTTTTAAGTAATTTTGGAACACATGCCTGTACCAATGTGTATGTTTTTCATGACCAGATGAGTGCTACTTTTTATTTTTTTGTTGTTGTAGATGAAATATTTATCAAACTTGGAATTGATTTCTGTTCATGAAAAATGTACCAATCTCAATATTTGTTTCTGTCTTTTTTTTTTAATTTCAGTCACATTACAGAAGACTGAAGGCACAAAGACTGTACACTAATCAACTAAAGGCTATAATCAAGCTACAGGCAATGATCAGAGGTACAAGAATTAGACGGGATGTGTTTAAGATAAAGAAAGCTGTGCTCCTTGTAGAAGACCATTATACAGCACATAAACAGAGAAATGAGATGAGACAGAAATACAGAGAAACTAGAGAAGCTGTAATCAAACTGCAGACATTCTACAGAGGAATGAAGGTATTAATAACATCAATTGTAAATATTTATCATTTATTACATATCAGATTGTCATGTCAGTCATAGCTACCTAAAATAATCAGGAATTTACCATGGTAGGTTAAAGTCATACCAAATTGTCTGTAGCAATCAAGTTATAAAATTAAAAGTTAATTTGTATTGGTCAGCAATTTACTTTTTAATCAAGTTAGAATTACCTAATATGAATTAAAATGTTTGTTGCCAAGGATATGAAATAACTCATTGTTGTGGTCCCTGTGGGGTTGGAATCATGCTAAAGAAACCATTTTAAGCATTTTTACCTGTTAGAATTATTATTATGAATGGTTTATAGCCAAACCCTGATAATTTTTGGTGAGCAATTTCTGCCCATGACAATTACCCCTCATTCAACTTCCCCTACCAAAAAAATTGAAATTTTCCAGGTTGGAATTGTCTGGAGGAGGGTTTGGGATGGGTGAGGGGGTGGAAATGTTGTACAGAAATCTAATATATTTGTGTGGTTCTTGTTTGTTTGCAGGCTAGGAGATTGTACAGGGAAATAAAAGCAGCTCAGATAATCCAGGCAAGGTGGAAGGGTTACATCATGAAACGACAATACCAGTCAATGAAAGGAGCATCAATGTTGATACAGTCAGCTTGGAGGATGTACATTGAAAAGAAACGGTACACAGAGATGAAGAAAGCTGCCAGACAGATACAAGACTGGTACAGGGCCATACAGCTTAGAAACACAGAGAGGAGGCTATACCTTGTAAAGTGTGATGCTGTCAGGAAGGTTCAGGCATTTTGCAGGGGATTAAAGGCTCGAAGGATGTATGAAAGACAGAGAAACAGTTGTATCTTGATACAAGCAACTGTTAGGAGTTATCTTGCAAGGAAGAAGTACCTACACATACGTCATGTGATCATTAAACTTCAGAGGCGTCACAGGGCTAATGTCCAAGCTAAACAAGAATGTCAGAGGTACAGGGATCTTAAAGAGGCTACAACAACCATCCAGGCAGTTATGAGAGGTTGGCTAGTCAGAAAACAGATAAAGAAGGAGAAACAAGCAGCCTGTGTGATACAGGCACATGTGAGGGGTTTCATTCAACGTAAGGAATACATTATCACAAGACAGGCTTGTGCTATACTTCAAAGTAACATACGCTTCTACCAACAGAGACAGCTGTACCTTGCTCTCAGACGGTCAGTTTTGCTAATTCAGAGTGTCTACAGGGGTCAGTTAGCTCGTAGACAGGTGAAAGCTGTTCGGTCAGCTATCAAGATACAAGCCACTTATAGGATGTACAAAGCAAGGCGTCAGTACCAGGCAGATGTGGCAGCCATCGTCTCATGTCAGGCTGTTGTTAGGTGTTGTATCATGCGTAGGAGGTATGTGAGATTGCTTGCTGCTACCAAAGTGATTCAGAAACATGTCAGAGGATGGCTAGAGATGCAGAAGACAAGAGATGAATACTGTGTGATGAAGTCATCTTGTACTACCATACAGTCAGCATTCAGGGGCTATGTAGCTAGGCAACAGTATTTAAAGAATAGGCAGGACATCATCACATGTCAGGCAGCCGTAAGGTCATTTATTCTTTGTAAAAGGTATGTAAGACAGCTAGCTGCAACCAGAGTGATTCAGAAACGTGTCAGAGGATGGCTTGAGATGCAGAAGACAAGAGATGAATACTGTGTGATGAAGTCATCATGTATTACCATACAGTCAGCATTCAGGGGCTTTGTAGCTAGGCAACAGTATCTAAAGACTAGGATTAACATTATCATCTGTCAAAGCTTTGTTCGTACATTCATTGAGAAGAGAAGGTACCAGAAGCAAAGAAATGCTGCCATTGTTCTTCAGAGACACTATCGAGCTCTTCAGACTGGAAGGGCTTGTCATGCAATCTACTGTCAACAGAGACAGGCCTGTATTGTGTTACAGACATCTGTAAGGAAATACCTGTGTAGGAAACGATACCTTGCGCTGAAATCAGCTGCTGTCCTGGTACAGTCATATAGGAGGATGGTTATTGCCAGGGACAGATACCAAGCTACCCTGGCTGCCTGTAAAACCATACAGACATGGAGGAGGGAGGTTCTGGTTGCTAGGCAACAGAGAAAAACATACCTGCAGGTGAGTGTTATGTGTGTAACAGGGCTGTAACTATGGACATGCTAGTCTGTGACTGTGTTATCTAGCCAGGACTCAGAGTATAGTGAACACTACAAAGAAAATCTATACACCTGACCTAGCTGTCATTTCCTCGGCCAGAAACACAGCATTGTAAGACTTTATGTCGTGTGGAAAACAGTGTTGATGTCTGTAGTATTTTAGCGTTTTACTGGGGCAGAAACAATATGTTCCAACGTTTACCAAAGATAGCAACAAGTGATTTCACCGGGAAGGAAATTTGTACCCGGGTGCATTGTATACATGTACGATTTGTGACTCAACCCATCCACCCATATGTTGCTGTTATCTGGTATAGGCCGGACTTGATGTACTGTACGGTTAGAAACACGCATCGCATGACTTTTTTTTTGTGTAAACTAGTGCAATTTAACAAAAGCCAGGTATGTGTGGAAATAGACAAAAACAACTTCATTTCAATATTTTTTGTGAATGAGATGATGGGAAATACATTTTGTAAGTTTCAATATGAATAACCATGCCATTTCACCAAGATCAAAAAGAAAACCATAGAAAATCGCCTGGGTATTAATTATTCTTCCCGGGTAGTAACATCGTCGGTCGGGTACCTGGTGAAAACACTGATAGCAACATTTTGCATTTCCCCTACAACCCTTCTGAAATTACACATATTTAAAGTTCATAATTGCATATGCATGAATACCTTGGATTTGAAGGGGTAAGATTCTTTCTTCACTAGCTAGATTTACTCCTGTCAATGTACTGAATGGCTTGCCTTCAGATTACATAGCAGCGTACTAATTCTATGATACTAAATGTGGTGATTGTGATTTGAGGACTGGACTGATTTTCTTGTGATAACTAAGATCTCTCTGGGAATATCCATTTACGCGAAACTTTTCTCTATAGCCATTTTTTTTTTTTTAAATATTTGTGTTTGTTACTTAATATAATAGTTGCCTGCCTAGAACTTGAGATTCATATAAAATTCCATAAAATGTTTTTAAAGCAAGTGTTCCTAGACTGCTTATCTTTGTATTGTTACCAATCACAATTTGTTTGTCCTATCGTTTCAGATGAAACACGCTGCAGTGGTACTCCAGAGTTATTACCGGGGACTCTGTGCTCGTCGTCATGTGAACTACATCAGGAGTGTTGTAATATGTCAGAGTACTGTCAGACAATTTATTTTGAGACAAAAGTACCTCAAGCAAAGAAATGCTGCGATAAAAATACAGGCATTCGTGAGAGGTCAGATTAAACGACAAAGGTACCTGCAAGTGAGAGCAGCAGCCATGGTTATTCAGGAACAATGGTGTTGTACTCTCAGATGTAGACAAGACTACTTGATGTATCACATACAGAGAGGTGCAGTCATTGCTTTACAGTCAGCTGTAAGGGGTTGGTATGTAAGGAAAGAATTCAAGAAGGCTAGGGAAGCTGCAGTTATCATCCAGTCAATGTACAGAAGGCACAGGGCAATGAGAAACTATAGCAAGACACAAAATGCTATCATCACATTGCAGAGATTTGCAAGGGCTTATGTTAAAGGAATGACTACCAGGAAACAGTACTTGATGAAGAAACAGTCTGCTGTTTTTATTCAATCTTGGTGGAGGATGGTTCTGAGACAGGGAGAGTATAGGAGGCTGAAGGAAGCAGCCATTACTCTACAGGCTGGAATGAGGATGGTGTTACAATACAGACAATACCAGCATGATAGGGATGTGATTATCAAAATACAGAGAAGATGGAGGACAAACAGACTGGCTTATGATGAGAAGAGGCAGTACTTACAGATGAAAAGAGCAGTGATAACCCTCCAGGCTAGGGTTAGGGGTATGGCTGTCAGAAACAGAGTTCATTCATGGCATGAAAGTGCAACAAAGATTGAAGCTTATTGGAGAGGTTTTAGAGAGAGGTGGGAATATTTGGAGAAGAAATCTGCTGCTGTGAAGATTCAGAGAAGATTTAGGGCTTGTCAGTCTATGAGAAGAGAGAGGATGGAGTATGAGAAACTAAGAAGAGCAACAATTGCAGTACAGGCAACGTATAGAGGTATTCAAGGAAGGAAACTGGCACAGAGACACAGGGCAGCTAGACTTATACAAGCTACCTACAGAATGTACAAAACACAAAGGGAATACCACAAATGCAAGATTGCTACTGTACATATTCAAGCCTTGTTTAGATGTAATAAGCAACGTAGGAGGTACTTGAAGATGAAGGAGGCTGCTTGTGTACTACAGAATTACTGGAGGATAGCAAAAGATGGGAGGATGGAAGTTGAAAAATATCAGAAAACACGACAAGCAGTTATCATTATACAGTCTACTGTACGTGGTTGGCTTGCTAGGAAACAGTATATCAAGGCAAAACAGTCGGCTGTTATCATCCAGTCAATGTATCGTAGGTACAGGGCTATAAGGAGCTATCAGAAAACCAGGGACCTGGTTGTCAGGATTCAAAGAAGATGGAGGGCAAAGAAACTTGGTGATGAGGAGAAGAGGCAGTACATGGAGATGAAGAGAGCAGCAATCACCCTGCAGGCTTGGAGCAGAGGTATGGCAGCCCGCAGAACAGTCCAGTCATGGCATCAAAATGCAACAAAGATACAGGCAAGCTGGAGAGGTTTTAGGGAGAGACAGTGGTTCTTGGTTCACAGGTTGGCTGCTGTAAGGATTCAGAGAAGATTCAGGGCTCGTCAATCTATGAGAAGAGAACAGATGAAGTATGAAGAGTTTAGGAGAGCAGCAATTACAATACAGGCAATTTACAGAGGCATGCAAGGAAGGCGGTTGGCCCAGAAACACAGGGCATCTAGACTGATACAAGCATCTTACAGAATGTACCAAACACGAAGGCAGTATCAAAGATGTAAGAGGGCTGCTGTACTGTTGCAAGCCACATTTAGAGGTAATAAATGTAGAAAATCTTACAAGAAAACACTGTCAGCTGTATTAGAATTACAGCAGCACATCAGAGCTTATTTGAAAGGAATGCATGATAGAGCACAGTTACAAGCCGAACGGAATGCAGCCATTGTCATACAGTCATACTATCGCAGATATACTTGCAGGAATACCTTCATCAAACAGAGGGAAGCTGCGATAACTTTACAGTCAGTCTACCGGTGTCACCGACAACAGAAGCAGTATAATCAGATAAGGTGGGCTGCTGGAAAGATTCAGACATATTGGAGGGCAACGACAATGATGAGAGGAGATGTATCACGGTATCAGGGGATGAGAGATGCGGTCATAGTGATGCAAGCCACTGTCAGATGTTACTTGATTCATCAGAGATATCTCAAGATGAGGGAAGCTGTAATCACTCTACAGACAGCCTGGAGGTGTATCCTTGCTAGGAGGACATTTATAGCTCAGAGGGAAGCGGCTACCATCATACAGAGATGGTTCAGAGCTCAAAGAATGGCCAAGGATTGTAGAGCTGCGTTTGTAACAATGAAAGCATCAGCTATCACTGTACAGACCATCTTCAGGACGTACAAATGTCGGAAACAGTTTGTGGAGAAGAAGACTGCAGCGGTGGTGATCCAGTCATGGGTCAGGGGTCAATGGTGTTTGAAGGAATACCATAGTAAAAGGACAGCTGCGATGGTTGTACAAAGATGGTATCGTAACATCTTACTGGCAAGGAGGATTAAACAAGATTATGAAGTCATGAGTCTGGCTACCCTGAGAATACAGAGTATCTGGAGAGGTCAGTGCGATAGAAAGAGAGTGAAGCAGTTACGGTGGGAGATGGAGGTAGCTAAAGAAAGATTAGATGCTCTGATTAAAATACAGGTAAATAGTAATAATAATAGCAAACTAACAACACTTATCATCATTCGCTTATGTATGTTATAAATAGATAGAAGGAAGTTGTGGCATTTGCAGTACATTTTCACACCTTCCATGTTGTGAATAAATGACAGGGGGATTCAAACTTACCTAGCAATACACTGTAATTTTATTGAAATTAGACACCCAAGAAATTCACTGCTTTGTAGTTATTCAATAACTTGTTTGATTCATTTTGCAAATTGAAAAAAAAAAATCAGAACACATTTCACAAGGAATTCTTGAGACCGTTGGAGTTTGGTGAGAAATCTTTAAATTTTTTCTTTTTTTTTTTTCATTTTTGTGACCTGTGATATTAATCTTTTTCACTGTAGATAAAGAGGATAGAGTAATATGTGTTACTCTGAGTTAAATGACTTTTTCACTATAATTTCTTAATTTGGTGAATTTTTTTTCCTACAGGTAGGGCCCTTTTGAAGTGCCATAAATTTAGCCATAATAATGCCATAAATTTTGGTGAAATGCCATAAATTTAGTAACCAGCTCAATAGTTACACAAATGGTTGTTTGTTATCATGAGTAGTAATATATTGTGGATATGGTTTAACTAATATATATTTCAGAAATTTGGCATTATTTGAATAGATGTTTTCTCTTACACAAATGATTGTTTGTTAAGGTGAGTAGAATATATATTCATTATTGGCATGGTTGGTAATTTGTCATTAAAATGTGGATATGCCAATGTTATCTCATCAGACATGGACCAGAAGCAGATTAGAGAGAATAAGATTTGTCCGTCTCCGTCAAGCCACTTTGTTTGCCCAAAGAATATACAAGAAGAGACTTCGAAAGAGAGTTGCATCTGTGATTGTCATACAGAGTTACTGTAGGACGTGGCTGGCTAAAAGAAGACTCTATAAAATGCAATCAGCAGCCGTTACACTACAGGTAAGATATGATTTATGACAGTTATTTGGTTTACAGCAAGGGTTCCCAACCTATTTTGTACAATTCCCATTTGTCTTAAAGCTGCTCAAAGCAAAATGTCCTCCACTCTCTTTTGTCTAGTCTACATGCAAATTTACAGTGCATAGTTATTTAATTCACCCCTTTGGGTGGATGATATTGACTGTCCTGGGAGCATTATTTGCCCCAAATTATGAACGGTTGGTCTATTTTACAGTGCAATTGTGTGATTCTCTGGCCAAGCCACCAATGATGATCACTATCATTTTAGATTAACACAATAATTAACCTCTCTCTGTGCCCTGCTTCCCATAAAATTAAGTTTTATCGTTAGTTTTATTCATAGTCAATCTAGCCTTGTAGGAAGGACCATGTGTCAATTTACATTTCATCCTTGTTGAATCAGATTTTATTTTTCCTTCAGTCAATCTGGCATAGTTGGAAGGTACATGTCTCAGTCTACACTTTCTTCTTGTCAGATCAGATTTTTTTTTTTGGTTTCCGTCAAATCAGATTTTTTTCCCTTTCTTTTTCTTTCAGTCAATCTGGCGTGGTAGGAAGGTACGTGTGTCAGTAAAGAGTAAGAAAATTGCAAGAGCTAGAGATAGGTGCATGAAAGCCTGCAAGGCAGCCACTGAAGACAAGAAACTTTGTAACAGGACTACATCAGGCTTACACTTCCTACTAACATATAAACATCTCCATCAGGTCGTGGAGGCGGTCTGCAGTCTGGGTGAGTAAAAATTAAGGGACATGCTTTGTAAAAATTTTTGAACCCAGGGTATAATTTAGGGAATTTAGGAGTCTGAGGGGAACATTTTTTGCATGAAAAGCAGGAAACTGTTAGTGTTCAAATTTTAGCAATTTTGAGGAGTACTGATTCAACTGTTACGGTTATTAACTAGCAGTGCACTATAGTAAAATGACAACTTACCTTGAACAAGAGTTGTTCAATGCATTTTATGATTGCTGAAAAATGCAAACCTTAAGAGGTTTACGATAAAAGAAATGTTTTAAGACTATGCCTGAATTGAATGATAGAATCCAAAGACCTAAGTTCTGAGGTGCTGCATTTAGGAATATCATGCAACTGAAGGAAAATTTGACTTTCTCATGTAAAAATAAAAGGAAAAAAAATGGCTTCTTTTCCTGTATAAGGAGTTATTTAGTGTGCATGGCTGTAAAGAATGTTTATTTTCCCAGGAAACAAGTCAAATTATCACAAGTTTTTACTTGGTATCTTCTGGTATTTTCTGGCATGACACCCACGGTTTGCTGATTTTTCACCTGTGCCATTATGTGACCAGCTTGATGAAAAATAAATTTAAATAACTCGCATCTTTTATTTGACTGTTTGTTCTCATTACTACAACAGAGGTTGCTACTCGTCTTTCTGCAAGATGCTGTGAGCGACTTGTAGCTGGCAAAGCAGTCCCTGTCCTGTTTCGTCTCATCAAGAATTGTAATCGGAGTCTGCCCTGTATGGAGGTCATTAAATATGTAGTGGCTACACTAGTCAATCTTGCTAAGGTAATTTAATGTTTAAAATTTGCATATTAGTTTTGAGGTTTCCTGGTTTCTTGATTACAAAATCAATTGAAAGCTTCACTGCTACACAAATTTGTATTTGTGTAGCAATTTGACCAGCTTGTGTAGCAAAATGAGATGTGATACCAGTTAAATTATTCCCTGGGCTGGGAAAATAACAACATGCTAAGCTTACTGAAGGGGGCTGTACATTAGCACTGTCAGGGCAACAATTGCAGTGGGAGCCTGCCCTCTGTAGAGGTCACTGATTATGTACTGCAGTGGCTACATAAATCAATCAAAGGTAAGGAAATTCTTCAGCATACACATTGCAGGCTTTGTATTATCAGGGCTAGAGAATTCTTGAATAGCTACTCGATGGATTGGGCAAGATGTTTGAAAAGTTAATGCACAGCCCTGTACTATTTGTTTGTAAACTAAGATGTTACATGGACTGCACAAGAAAGAACATGTGAAGTGGCCTTTTTAAATAAATGTTGAAGCTTTAATTTAGTTTTGATACCTCATAGATACGTAGAAGGGTACTGGATTTGTACGTTCTGATGAAACCTATGTTGAAATAACAAAACATAAAAGAGATGTACACATGTCATTAGCGATTTAATTTTACCATATTTTATTTCTCAATCTGACCCAAGGCAAGATTTTTGATCTGCTCATTTAACTCCAAACTAAGCAAAATGATTTGTGAAACCTAAGCCTTACACATTTGACCTAAAACAATGACTTGTTTATAAAAAAACAAAGATTTTCCTTCTAATTGACATTCACTTGTATTTTTGTGTTCCCAGTATACTCCTACAGCACCCTCAGTATTGGAATGTCTTGATGCAGTCAGTAGTATCTTGGACCTGATGATGATTTACCGTGAGACCAATCCTGTCATCTTTACTAAAGCAGCTATGTTACTTACAGTACTGGCTCAGGAAGAAAGTCTGCAAAAGGTATGAGCATGAACCTTATTGTACGTGTGATGTCTGTTACTAGCTTAGGGAGAAAGTCTGCAAAAGGTATTAGTATGAACCTAATTGTACAAGGAATTTGTCTATTACTACTGCAGCACAGGGAGAAAGTCTGCAAAAGTTATGGGTGTGAACCTAATTCTGCAAGTAATAGTACTAGCTAAGACACAAAATGTACAGAAGGCAAGAATATTAGCCCAGTTGAATTAGTAACAGTATTAGCCCAGGCTAAAAGTCTGCAAAAGGTAAGAGTATTAATTTTATGCAGAATTCCCATGCAGTAGAGAAAATTAGATAAGTCTGGAACTGTACTGATGGTTTGGGAAAATTGCCATATAGTTAGAAACATTTAGTATGGAACCAATCATTTCAGTGAGTTTAAAGGATAAATATAAAAGTTGAGCAGGACATGAAAGTAAAGAAAAAAGCTTGAACAAATAAAAGAGACCATAGCTGAATAGTATTAAAAGCCATTGATAATTATGGGACTGTGGTCAACTCTCAAATGTGATGAAAGACCATCAAAGAGGCTGAGTGGACTGACACAACAGTCCAAAGACAGCTCTTGAATGTTCAGAATTGTTCTGCTTTCAAACCCTTTCTATGGTTAACAGTAGATGGAAATAACTTCAAAGATATTAATAGTAAGTCCATAAATATTACAAGTGATAGTGAAAGAGGGAGGAGTCAGGGGACATTTAATATTCCAGTTATGAAGCATGAAGTGGAGGTGAATGTTTGGATCGTAACATTTTTCTTCTTTCCTTTGCTCCATTCTTGGAGAAGGCGGGACATTTTCTGGTCAACATCTTCTCTATTCATTCATTTCTCTGCCAGATACTACTGGGTACACCTAAGATTAATGAGAAGCTACGCTCACTTCTGAATCTGCAAGAGAGAAAACTGAAGCTAAAGACTCGTCAGATGATTGCTAAATCTAAGAGTCAGGGAATAACTCCATCTCAGCTGATGACACCATCAAAGAAGAAGAGACTGATTCAGAGCTTTCAGCCAGACTGGGTTCTTGGGAGGTTTAAGAGACATGATCTAGAGGATCCGATAGAAGCCTTGAAGTGTCTGATTGGAGCACTTAATTTAAAATGTTAATTTTGTATCAGCCTGGTCCAGACAGAGTAAGAGTTTTCAACCTGACTGAGTTCTTGGTAGTGTTTGCACCAGGTACCTGACAGACGATATTACTACCCGGGTAGAAAAATGCTAACTGGGTAGCATTTTTCTATGGTTTGCTTTTGATCTTGTGAAATGGTACGGTTATTACATCTTATAAAATGTTTTCCCCTTCATCCCATTCACGATAAGTTGAAATGAAGTTGTTTTAGTCTGTTTCCTTACCTTGCTTTTGTCAAACTGCACTAACCACCAGTTACTTAAGTCCTGCGATGGGTGTATCTAACCCTACATCAAGCCGCGCCTATACCAGATAACAAAACAACGTACTCTACTTGAATTTTATGTACATACAATACACTAAAGTCAGATATTGTTAGGTTACGGTCGGGTACCCGATGGGTAATACGTTTCGGGTACCCGGGTACGAATTTCCTTCCCGGTGCAAACACTAGTTCTTGGAAGGTTTAAGAGACAGGATCTAGAAGACCCAATAGAAGCTTTAAAGCACTTAATTTTAAATGGTAATTTTGTATGAGCTTGGTCTAGGCAGGTTAAGAGTCTTAAATCTGGCTGAGTTCTTGGAGCAGGAAGGGCGGGGGTGTGAGAGATAGGAACTTGAGGGCTCTAAAGATGCCGAGATGTGTAATGGTAGCACTCAGTATAAAATTTTACTTTTGTACTAGCTTGGTCCAGATAGGTTAAGAGTCATGAATCTAGCTGGGCTCTTGGGTGTTATTGTAAGAGACATGCCACTGAGGGCTCTGTAGAAGCATAGAGATGTGTAATGGGAGCATTTTGAAATGCCAAGGAACTTACATTCTGACAGGGGTTCTGGAAGGTTTGAGAGATTCAAAGGACCCATAGTGAGGATATTTAATGTAAAATATTAACAATTTAAGAGACCAGTGATCAGCTTCCAGGCTGACAAGGTTCTAGGTGACATAAGAGGTAGGATTTGAGGAAGCCACTAGCAGCAGTGAGGTGTTTTATGAGGCAACTTAATCAACATTTAGAGTAGAAAGGGACTAGTGATGAGCTTTCAGCCTGACTTGGTTTGTGGGAAGTATGTGGGATAGGAATTAAGATGGCTGTATACAACCATAGCAATGTTTAATGGAAGCATGTAGCATGAAATATTAAAAGAAAATAATTATGTAAATCACAACTTTAAGGTAGTTATCATTTGGTCCTATAACTTTTAAAAGCATGATAATCTTTTACAACCATCGGGAATTAATCAAGTTTTAAGATTTTCATCTACTATGCTTTTATTTCTATTTTTACTGAAAAGTTGCTTGGCATTACATGTTTCGGGAACTTAATTTACAACCGACTGAACACGTTTTGTAAACTTGAATAACATAGGTATGTCACCCACGTATTCAATGAGTGCATGTATTTTGTGACATTAATATATATGTATACATATACATCCTGTACACACAGCAATGTGATATTCAGAATAGTTTCAGGTGCGATTCCATGGTTATTGGAAGGTGTTTGAGTGTTGCAGGGCTTTTCCTTTTGGAAAGTGGTTGCAAATACAAAACAGCCCCACTCCTTTGATTAAGGTTAGTTGAGCTATTTTATACTATATTCTTTGTTTGGTTAAAGTATATATCAAAATTACAAGGCAACATTTTGCTGTTTTAAAGGGGAGTAACTTATGTACATCTAGCCTGAGGTCAGTTTGTGTGAGTTAAAGCATTGCATGAGCAATTGCTTGCTTTAAATTTCAAGGCCAGTGTCGGAAAGTTTGGACCCCAGCTGCACCATGGCAACATACCGGACATTCCCTGTCTCCTCTCCACGCATGTTGAATCGTTCTTGTAAGGTATTTGATTAACTTTTGTGACAAGTACAGAAGATAATTTTTTTACAGTTGTTTTTTCAAGTTTTGATTGCATTCATTCATGTACAGAATGTACAGATTGTAAAATAGTTTCATTGGCTTTTTACTAGGATACCTATCTTCTAATCAAGTAAAACTACCTTGTTTAATAGCAGTTGTAGTAACAAGAGGAAAGATTAAAGGGAGGATTCAACAAGATTTGACTTTGACTGGAAAAAGAGAATGTGTATAACTATAAACTAATACATCACAAACAATGACAATAGTTTGGTCTTTCTAATTGATTGAGTCTGAGTTTAACAATAAAATAGCACAAAATATGCAGATTTTATTAGGTGATAATGAATGATCATATATTAGCATCACTTAAGCAAGTCTTGGTGAAGGCCCTGATACTTTACTGCTAGCAAATATAACGTTCGCTACTATCGTGCGCCTTCTCTTTATTCTTCAGAAATCCTGAGCTCTGTGCTAGTTGTTTTTGAAGCAAAATCCCCCCGCAAATGACAAGCCAAAGAGCGCCCTCGATTTTGTATTTTGCTACCAGGTAAAAGTGTAATATACTTCTTTACCAAGACTAGACTTAAGCTAGCAGCACATTGCAAGGCTGCCAGCAACCAACTGGACGTTTGTCTCCCCAATATTAATGGTGTGTTCGTATGGAACTGGCATTTTAAAGACCTGTGCCCTGTTTCACAGTGTTGAGGGTAATGTTAGGTTTAATCTTCTGCACAAAAATCAACCTTTAATGGACAGTAATCGTTATGACACAAACCCCAGTTTTAGCACGTATTTAGTCACTTTGCTTGCAAAACCAAATGTGAACATTTTGTGACTGACGTCTCTTATAGCCCTACGGTTTTAGGCAATTACACCAATCGAGTACAAGCAGTAGTGCACAACTTTGAAAGACGGTTTGCAGACACTATGGTTCAAGTGTAAGCCAGTCGATCTTGCAATCTTCGTTGTCAATCGTGTCAAAGACAGGTGGGCCAACTATGCGACACCATGTCCTTACAGTGTATGTGTCGCAAAAAAGTTGTATAGTGTCAGGTTATAGCTTTAGCCGTCAGTCGGTAAGAACGGGAATCCTAATGAAAGATGCAGCACACTATTGCCCCAGGTCGTCGATAATATGTCCTTGAGTGTTGCCATCTCGAGGTAGCTGCAGTTTGCACCCTGCCCACATTAGCAAGTTAACACTGTGCATGAACGGTACAAAGCAAGTTTAAAGCAGGAGTGTGCATAATGGCCTACGTATCAGGTTCTGCTGCATATTCTTTGATAAATTATATCCATGGGGCCTTCAAGAGGGGATTAGCAAACTACCTGGTCCGCAGAGAAAGGCGCTCAACCTCTTTGGAATGATAAAATAGTTGTCAGTGTGCCGGCTCTCCTGACATGTCCTATATTAGCATAGCGCCAATATTATTGGTGTGTAGTGTGCCAAAAATGCCTTACTGGCAGTTTTCAGAAATGATCCTTGCCAAAAATAGTACTTAAATTGGGGTTTTGTGATCTCTTTTAGAGTTGCCAAAATATTACAGAGAGATGCTTATCAGAACGGACAACAATGTGTTGAAACTTTGAAGATACGATTTCTAGGCATGTGGGGCTGTTTGGCCAAAATGTTTCAGTATGCTTCTGTAAGTGCCCGTGGGTGCCAACAATTCGTGTGAGTGGAGTGTTGGCTTGTCAACTTTGAAAGATTGGGAAGTATCATTTCCCCCACTTTTGTCCAAAGTGCTGATGAAGTGATGAAAGACAAGAGATGTATTTGATCCTTAAGGGTAGAATGGCCGGTTAATTGAAATAAAACTCAAAAATTGTGAAAGCTGCCATTGTCAATGATGAACATATTCTCATTCAAAAGATATAGCACTGTAAGCTTCTATCACTAAATAAAAACTTGTTGTGGTGTTGTAGTAAAAGTAAAACATATGTCACGATGTACATTTCTGTATGATTTATCTGTCAAATTACCAAGTGAAGTGTCTTGTGTTAAATAAACTAAAAACGAAACCATGGAGATCTCATTTAAATGGTAGAATAATTGACATCACTTTATAGTACGCCGTAGTAGGTGTACTGTTATGTAGCTGAAAGCGAAAATGATAGGCTAAAGTGATTAAAAACTGCTAAAGTTTAAAAAATGAAGATTTTAAGCTTGAGCTGTTATGAAAAATGGATTAAAATGGTGGGAAAATGTATCAGATTACAAAACAGAGCAGCAGCATCTGAAACGTTGTGCTTGTGTTAGTGCTGGTCAAGGTTATGTCCTCAGTTTTGAGATGCTGCTGGAAGTCTGGTATTTGCCAACCGATCGGGGTACTTAGAACAGTAGTAGCCTATATATCACCCAATGGAATGGTTGAGATTACTAAGGCAGAAAAGAGGGACCACCTAGAAAAAACGCCAGCCTGAAATATCATTGCTGTGGTACTATAAAAGTGCCCACTTTACCAGTTTGTGGGTGGGTGCTTTGACTTCTTTCTCTTTAGATTCCCCAATAGCCAACCTTTGCAGGTGTCACAGATCCTATATGTTCTTTCTTTTGGCAAAAAAATTATCTTTCTCCATATTTTTGCTGAAAAAAATTCCTACATTCATTCCTACACTTTGGGTGCTTCCTGTTGGGAGTCCTGGCGTGGACATGGGTACAGGGCTTTAGCCAGGATTTAATAGTAGGGCGTCTCCTTTGTTTTTTAAACCACTAGGCACAATCCATCTGGCGCCTTAATTCGGGGCCAGTGCAAGCGTGAATTAGCGCGAAGCCTACAACGAGTGGAGTCCAGGGGCCCTAAGGAGAACCCCTGGAAGCAACGGCTTTTTCCACATAGTTTGGGTAAAAAAATCATGTTTACAAAGCTGTTAAAACACCTAAGCTTCCTTGAATTTTTTAGGCATCCAAACTTAAAAAATAATCAAAATAAAAACCAGGCGCAAAAAGATCCCATAAAATAACTGATGGTATTAATTTATAATCAAGTTATCTGTTCCGTGCGAGAACACGTGGAAAATTAGATTATTTAAATAAGCAGCTGAGAAGATTGTTTCTTTTAATCAGCTGTCATGCAAAATGAGAATTTAATAAGTAGCGAATTTTGAAACAGTGCCCAACCCGACGCCGCCCCCAAATCCTATCATTAACAAAAGTGGCACAGCTGGTTACGACCATGGAAAGTATGCTAATATTTATGTATCTCCTTTAGTTGCGGCAGTGGATTTAATGATTTATTAGCGGTGTAATAGCAGTTACATGATTAGAGTTACAATACCTGTTATGATTGGACATTGCCCACACGCTTGACCACCACGGTGTGGGTCCTGTCAAGAGCGGTAGGCATCGCGGCAGCGAATCCGGTTGGGGCAAGCAACTTTTACACTTAAGCAAGGCACAGAAACTGTAATTTGTGTTAAATTAGGCTAACTGGCTTTGTTTCAATGTTCGCGACATTTTATAATGGACTATTCTAATTTAAATTATGGGGATTAATATGTCCGTAACAAGAAGGGTATGCTACAGATTTTGGCGGGAGCTGATTTGGTTTGAAATACCAGTGAGTTCAAATTATGTCTGAGCTAAGTAATATCAAATCAAACTCAATTTGGACGGCTAGACCAAACCATTTAAGAGCATCAGGGGCATATATAGCCTACATGAATTCGCCGGGGGGGGGGGGGGTGAACTGTTTTGGGACCAACCAGGGTTACCAGTTTGGCCTTTTACAGGCCAAAAATGCAAAATTTGGCCTATTTTGAATTTGTTTGGCCTATAAAATTTGAAACTGCAGGCCAAGTGCGATCTGGCCTATTTTTTGGCCTGTTTTGTAAAGTTCTTTCAACCTTGCTAAAATGTCGGATATTATGACGATTTCTGAAGCAATACGATACGTACAGTGCCTAGGGCATGAGCAAAACTTGACATAGTCCAATCATGGTCCTGCGTTATTGCACCGCGCGCAATCACAAGTCTTATGTTTTATTATGTATAAGCAGGGCTGTAGTCGAGTCCACCAAGCTCGAGTTCACGTCCATAGGTACAAGTCCGAGAGACTCGAATCCGAGTCGAAATCCGAGTCCAGTGTTCTCTGCCCAAGTCGGAGTCCAAGTCCAAAATATGCTAAAACAAGTTAATTACAGTATCTTCTAGTATTGAGCTTTGAAGACTTAATGCACTAAGCTCAATATGCTACTAAAAACTGATCAAATTAGACAAACCTGACACCAAACTGAATGAAATTGTAGTAAGAAGCTATCAAAATGTGCTCTCTGCACAGCCATTTCATCATGATATCCTTGGCTCTATAATGCGTTATTGTTCTGAGTAAAATGTTTTGATCAGAAAGAAAATTATGTGTAAAATACTCTCTGCATAGTCTAATTTATTCGAAGCCGATAATAACCCATCAAATGTTATTTTCGTGTAGGGAGGGCGAAGAATATGGTTGAAAACACCATTTGGCCTATTTTGGCCTTTTTTCCCCTGTAATTTTGCCAAATTTGGCCTTTTGAGTTCGGAAAAAACTGGCAACCCTGGGACCAACTACATTTCTTGGAGACCGACTCCCATTGACATAGTTGTACGCAGTGGCGTGCGTAGGATTTTTCTCAAGGGGGCCATGCAGTATGTTGTATGATCACCGGCCTGGGGAGGGGTCTAAGGGGGACGGGATGTCCCCCTCCCCTTTGAAAATTTTTGAAAAATGTGATGTCCTTACATGCAATCTGGTGCCACATATGCTACTTACTAAAATTTGTGTTACGAAATTACGTATTTTTAGGATCTAAAAAAAATTG
Source organism: Holothuria glaberrima (assembly GCA_009936505.3). Taxonomy (NCBI): domain Eukaryota; kingdom Metazoa; phylum Echinodermata; class Holothuroidea; order Aspidochirotida; family Holothuriidae; genus Holothuria; species Holothuria glaberrima. The sequence continues at coordinate 3,941 of WURT03226061.1, read as the reverse complement.
GCATCCGTGAGGGGGGGCATGACCCAATAGCCCCCCTGCGTACGCCACTGGTTGTACGATCCGAATTTCAATTTTAATTGCAATTTAATTGCAATTTACAGGACGGTAGTAATTATCACAGGCGTACGGGACTCTTCAAATTGGGGGGGGGGGGCAGAACACTTTTTGCCCGAATCTCAAAAAGTTGTCCGAAATTCGTTGTAATTCATGTGCATAAAATAGACCAGTATACCAGTACATGCGTGCGAAGCGCGCGAAAATTTTTGCACATTTTTCGGGCATTCGATCAAAAATTCGGGAACTCGGTAGAAAATTTGGGCAATCTTTTCACTTTTACTTCATCTCTTCCGGAATTTCAATTTGGTCACGTAAGGTATCAAATGTAGTTCATGTCTGGTCTACTGTTTCAAAGGCATACTGATCTGGATTTGAGACCGACTTTTTGGCGCTGAGAGACCGATGTTTAACTTTCACCGGGGTTTCACCACCCCCCCCCCCCACACACACACAACACCCCGTATTTACGCCCCTGAGTAGCATGTCAAAAGCCTTCCTACTCAAATTTGGCCGTCTTTCATACAAACTTAGCCGTCTCAAAGATGGCGAGACGCATCTCTGGCTAAGGCCTTGCATGGGTATCATGACCTTGCTACCCCCGTAGCTGCAGTTCACACCTTGCTCAAATTAGCAACTTTAATATCTGAAAGGTACAATGCAAATAATAAAGTAGTTGTGCGCATATTGGCCTACGTAACAGGCTCTGTTGCATAAAAAATCATGTCCGTGGACGCTCTTGGAGGGACTGCAAAAACGGCCTACTCCACAAAAAGGGTTTTCAAACTTTTCTGAACTATGTAATAATACAGTTGCCAGTCTGCCGAAGATCTTGAAAGAACCGACTTTGTTAACACAGCGACATTCTTTTGGTGCACTGAAGTGCACCAACTAACATTTGCCAACAAATGGCTTTCGCCAGGTCTTTTAAAGGCAGACACGTATCGCCCAAACATTGAACTCGTTTGGGGCTACAAGAATTCACCACTGGAGACTGCAATTTAATTGATTGAGACACTTTTTTGTAATGAACAATTTGGGTTTCAAAAAGTTGTTCCACCTACATGGCTGGTCCACATCTTATCGATTTTATTACTTTTGGTTTGAATAACAAAGAATTGGCCGAAGGTATATTTGTAATTTGTAGACTTATCAAAATCTTTTGATACAGTTCAACATAGTGGTTGCGTAGGATATTTGTCCATCACCGTATCTGAGGTGTGGCACCAAATTTACTTAGACCTATCCGAGTCTTATCATAATCAGTGTGCGGTTGTTGATACTGTTACCTCCGGAAATCTTAGTACTTTATGTAGTGTACCACTCAGGCCCACTCCTTTTTCGTTTTACATAAATGACTTTGACTCGCATCTTGGAATTCTGTCCCTTTGCTGATTACACAAGTATGTCATCCAAAAGTCCCAGTGAAAAATGGGACGTAAAATTTCTGCTTTTGGACGATTTCGTCCAAAATCTTCCTGCCATTAAAACTCATCAAGGCCAATCACACATACCATTATTGCTGCCTGGACTATTCCATCGTAAAACAGGATCAAAATAACGAGCATGGTCGTAAACCTTCAAGGTTTCTTCGTGTTATGGAAGATACAATTAAGTTTGCCTCTCAACTGTAAGTGGCAATTATTGAGGCAGAAATCGCCATTATAAAGTGGAACAGTCAGCTAATTACGCAATAAAACATTTCTTTGTTCGTAACTTGAAAAATCTTCCAAAAGCAGTGATTTTTCCTACCAAAATCGTCCAAAAGGAGCCGGACGAAAATGGAAGACAAATAAACGTCGTCCAGAATCTTCCAAAATCGTGCCATTTTTCACTGGGTGGTGATCTTTGTGGAAGCAGAACCCCTACGGGGCTAATTTTTTATTTTCGACCTTCGGCGTCCAGCCGAGGAGACCATTGAAAAAGTTAAGTAGTCATCTTTCTTCTCCTGAATCTGTTATAAATAGTGTAATATCTAGATGGTTCCAAGTTGATAAACTCGCCTTACATATTAATAAAACAATTTTTTTATTTTCCATCCTACCCACTAATTAAAACCTGAGTTAATCTTTGAACGGTTAAAAAATACGCGAGACTCCGACCGTAATACTTCCCACTTCCCACATATCTATTCCAATTATTTGTTCAAGATATATCGTATAGGATCTTTGTTCAAAAGACGGTAGGCACTGTCATTCATCATAAATGTCACAAGTGACATAGAATAATTAAATTGCTTTTTTCGGGTATAACTTAGATATTTAGCAAGATAGTCAAACTACAGAAAAATATTTAGTTGGGCATAGTTCAAGAAATCTCACTTGTTTACACATTGGTTCTGCAGGTGCAGTTTAATCTGTCTGATTGGAAGCACTTAATTTGAAATGTTAATTTGTATGAGCTTGTTCTAGACAGGTTAAGAGTCTTGAATCTGACTGGGTTCTTGGGGGCCTGTGGGTGGTGGTGTAAGAAACAGCATCTAGATGGCCCGATAGAAGACTTTAGGTGTCTGATGGGAGCACTTAATACAAAACGTTAATTTTGTATGAGCTTGTTCTAGATATTTACAGAGTCTTGAATCTGACTGGGTTCTTGGGAAAGGGAAAAAGGAAAAAAAAAAAAGGGGGGGGGGTTATAAGAGACAGGACATAGAGGGCACTATAGAAGCATTGGATGTGAAGTGGGATCACTTGGGACATGCCGCTCTTGTGTGAGACAGATACAGTGCTTACATTCTGACTAGCTTCTTGGAAGTTTTAAGAGACAGGATCTAGAGGACCTGATAGAAGCCTTAAAGTGTTTAATGAGAGCACTTAATATAAAATGTTTAATTCGTACGAGCTTGTTCTAGACAGGTAAAGAGTAGTGAATCTGCCTGGGTTCTTGGGAGGGGGTGTAAGAGACTGGATATAGATGACCAAATAGAAGCCTTTAAGTATTTGATGGGATCACTTAATATGAAATTTTAATATTGCATGAGCTTCGTCTAGACAGTCTAAATTTTTTTTTTTTTGAAGGGGTTTAAGTGGCAAGACATAGAAGGCTCTATAAAAGCATCGAGACGTGTAATGAGAGCGCTTATGAAAGCTGAGGAGTTTGCATTCTAACAAGGCTCCTGGGAGGTTTAAGGAACAGGAAGCAAAGGACCCGATTGAACACTGAGATGTTTAATGAGTATAGTACGTATACGTATAGTATTAACGACTTAAGAGACCACTGATGTGATTTCAGGATGACTATAGGCTCATAGGAGATGTGAGAGGTAGGATTTGTAGGAGCCATTAGAATCAACAATGTGTTTAATGAAGCCATTTAATCAATTTTTACCACAGAAGGGACTAGTGATGAGCTTTCAGCCTGACTTGGTTCGTGGGAAGTATGTGAAGTAGATGACCCGGCCTATGGAACCAATAAATGTTTAATGGGTACATTGGCAGCTTTGTATTTTGGGGGGCAGGGGTGGGAGTAGGGTGTTTAATTTCTTCCTACCGGAGTATTTTTTTAAATATATTTGTTTGGGAAAATAAGAGCAGCGTGGCGCTGACGATTGGTTATTGAGAAATTGGGCCGGGGGGGGGGGCAGTTGATCGGATATCCAAGCTTTTGAATCAGTACGAGCTTTTAGTAATATGCTAAGTGGCGTATGTGGATGGTGCAGATGAATTTCGCCACCTTATTTGAACCAAAAATCCGCATTATGAGTATGCCGATGTGGAAAATGTGACAAGATCCGCAAATGCCCTGCTCTCTTGTAACGTTCTATCATAACATGTATGTTTGTTAGCCTCTTTATTTTTCGAATCTCTTCCCTTGTATGTATGTATGTATGTATGTATGTATGTATGTATGTATGTATGTATGTATGTATGTATGTATGTATGTATGTA
>WURT03226060.1:24092-40214 GCA_009936505.3 Holothuria glaberrima | reverse complement strand
CCAGAACGACGCCCTTAGTATAATAGAAAAACAAAATTGAGCAAACAGAATCATTTAAGACACTACTAAGTTCAAAAAGTACATTGCTGGAAATATTTCAAGGGCTTGATATTGGTTCTTCATTAATTAAACAAGGGAACTAAGCTCCCTGAATTAACTTTCGTTTCTTCCCCAGGAAGTGGTTCTGATCTGATGATTATGTTTCAGTTTCATCAAAGTGGAATTTCGAGAAAACATCTTTCGGCATTCTAAGCATCCTGTTGTTTAACTTTGAACGAAAATCAAATGCTGATTAGTTCTCATTGAATGATCTCATCTTAACCTTCATAAAGAAACCCATTATTTTTATTTTTGTGCAATAACTCTAAAAGATGGAGTATGTTAATCACCTTACCGATAAATTTCCATGGTAAAAATATGAATTCTTATTAAATGCATTCATCTCCAGACACCAGGATCAGTTTCTACCTAAGGGTGTAGTTTTTTATGTCATGGCAAACTAGAACCTGTTGAAAACTGAAAACATTCTCGTAAATATTCAATTTTGCCAAGGCACTATAAAGAAAGTCTTTAAATAAGTCTAAGCCAAAGGTGTGACTTAAAGGGACTCATTGAGTTGGTTCTCAGATTTCATGATTTGTTTCACACCTGTTGAGTTTTACTAACATCTTGATGGTAAATGGTCAAACTAAGAGATTCTGCACATCCAACACACAACTGAGTTGGTAATGATAAGGTAATTAGTGATTAAAATCATTTAGTGAAAATTTGTGACCAGACACTTTTTACTATTAGGTGTATGAATCATATGCAACCCCTGTCCATAAAAACTAGAATTTCTCACATTTTTGGCAACTATAGGAAGAGATACATGAGTAATGAGGCTAATTAGAAACTTTGTCATGCAATGACTTACATTAAACTTGTCACACAATAATCGATATCAACTCAATGAGCCTCTTTAACGCAAAACCTGTAATTTAAACATTCTTTTGGGTATAGTGGTATTTAATCAGGATTTCGACTATCATTTAGTTCTAATAACAATTTGAAAAAAGAAATTAAGTCTTCACAAATTTACTTGCTTACGTTGCTTAGCCCAAGACAAGGAATAAATGTGTTTCCTTTGACTTCGAATTTGTCATGGAAGGTTCAGCATAAAAGAACTAACTAACCGTTTCTGATTTCGGTGCGGTATTTGATACCGCGTCTTGTGATGTAGAGCTCTGTAAACGGTTTGTCGATTTATTCGATGTGAGAGATGCCACATCAGATACCGCGGAAGATCGCGATAGATTGCTATCGGAACCACCAATGTGAACCATTGTGAACGCTGTCCACGTGTTTATGTCCCGGTTATAGCTGACTTTGTAATCTGACGAATTTCCTTCACTACGAGATAGGGATTCAACTGTTTTTTGATCCAAAGAGGGTACAAGAGTTTCCGGTCTTTTAAGGGCAGATTTCGAGAGAAGGTCTGTCGATATATCGAGCTCTGATAACAACTCTTCTACCGATTTACCGGTGCTATCTAACCGACGGTCGGAAGTAATCGATCCCTCACTCCAAATAAAGCTTTCAGATGACAAACTCCTAGATTTTGCTTTCTCAAGAGGGTAGGAGAGTGAATACGTCAAAGCTTCATCTAGTTCGAAATTTGGACTAAAACTTGAATCCAAAGTGTCACCAGCTGTGACGTCATCTGGACTTAGATCTGGAATTTTTGACCCAGTTTCTTGATACATTGAAAATGTAAATGAATGCTCCCATTCAAAACTTTCCATCAAGTTATCAGAATCACCCAAATCGGAAGAACAACGTCGATTCGAATCCTCGGTTAGAATTGAATCCATTGAACTTTTTAAAATCGAATTCATCTTAATATTGGAATTAACGTCTAGTACTGCCTCTGATAATTTATTTGATAAAAGAGTGTCACTAAATGTTAAAGATTCCTTAGAATCTGTAAACACGCTTATGTTGTCGATTGATCCAGTCTTCGATCTATCCTCCTTAATCTTTTTGTCCAGTTCTTGTAAGAATGCCTTCACCTCTGGATCAGTTTCGAATCCATTGGATACTGGACTCTCTCCCTTACTACCGGTAGATTTCAGTGTCAGTGCCTCAGAAAAGTCCTGTGGTTGTGAGTCAGGACTGAAGTCATCGAACTGCGTTAGACTATGCCGTAACAGTTTACTATTCTCACTCTCCGGGGTCGACAATCTTGTCGAGAAAGATAACTTAAGGTTGTCTAGTTCTGCCATGATTTTTTCCTTTTGTTCAGATATATCTTCGGATGATTTAGAATTTTCCCCATACAGCAGGAGTTTAAGTCCTTCGGCGGCTAATTCCCTTTCTCGTAACTTATTTAATTCTCTCTCCGAGTTTCTGCAATTTTCAGCCTCACTGTCATAAGAATAAAGCCTAAGACTCCTCTCAAGTTTTTCTCTTTTTTCAAGACTTGTCAAGCTTTCTTGCAGTGTAAACATTTTATCTGAGTTTTCAGATGGAGAATTTATGTCACTTTCCACGACTTCGGGGTTATTACTAGTTTTTTTGGTATCAGTCGGCAAAGTGGACATTAGAGAAAATTCGACTTCGAAATCTGTCTCGACCATGTCCGGTTCAATTTCCGATAAGGTTGGTCCAATGGAAATAGTGACACTTGGGTCCGAGTCAGGGGTACCTCCACAGCCGTCAGAGTAGGCCACATCTCTTTGGCTTATTTCAGTCTCACTCTCATACTGATATATTCCATTCGTTACTAACAGCTTCCTAGAGACGGATCCCGGGCAAGAATATTTCCTAGCATTTCGTCCCTGTACGTCATTGCTCTCTTCAAACACTTCGCTGTTCCTATGCATTCTGGCGCTTGAAACAGGGGATTTTAAGTATGTCATCAATGGCGTCGACTGATCAGTTTCTAATCTCATTAGCAATGAGTTTGGATCAGAGGTCCGTCGGTAAAAGTCGTTAGATGAGTTGGTTCTTAGACTGTTATCCGATAAAGATACTATGCCATTTATTTTGCCTTGTTCTTGCTTAAAATGTGGCACCTGACCGTTGGGGACATTAACACTCGCCCTGCTATGATTTGATCTTCTGCTAATTTTGTTGCTGCTACAAGAGCTAATGTTTCCATCTGAAAAACTCCTCGACATGTCTGTTCGCTGTGTTGTTTTCTTTTGCATTGGCACGGGTAATAGATTGCCTGGATACATAGGAGACTCAACGCCGTTTCCGGATCGAAGCACCCATGTATTATCATCACTTATACAACTGCGTCGAGGGTCACTGTCAGCAGAGTACACACTGTGTGTACGTACGCAGCATATACCGTGGAAGAAAGCGCGTTTGTGATTTTTCTTTTTGTTACGTAGCCTCACACGGCTACTATCCTCCGCAATTTTATCTGTCTCTCTCACGTCATCCTGATTTTGAACATGCTCGATCTTCACAGACAGTCTCTTTTGCGTTTCATTTCCCTTGTTATTTGAATTAGTCTTACGAATTCTAGTCTCTTGAGAGGGCGCATTTGATGACACTTCTCGAGATTTCCTATGGCTCCGATTGGATCGTTTGCCACTCGAGGACCTGCTGGATGCTTTCCGCGGTAATTTCCAAAGAGAAGAGAGGTCAGTGGAAGTTGAGGAAGACGATGTACTACTGCTGCTCTTTTTAGAAAGGTCGGAAGATAAACTGCTCTTACTGGATACGAAGTGTCTCTTTCCGGGTATTCGAGTTTCTTCGTCTGTGCTGTGTTGAAAGTAAAACGAGCGGCTTGCTATTCGTGAATCAAGACAACCGGTAACTCGGTCTATTTGCTCAAGTACTCCTTGTAACTCATTCATAACGGAGTTCAACTCGGATACTACTGCCTCTAAGTTCCTTACAACTACGCATATTTGTCGTCGGATACTATCTCTGGAGTAATGACCGTCTAAGCCAGACTGAGGCTCTACGTGGTTAGATTCTTGCTTTACCACCACCATACACTGAGTGGTTCCCGTGCTTCCGGGTGAGGTCAGAGACAGAGAGCCCGACGAAGATGATGACATATTGTATTATCTATTGCTCTTTAGTTCCTTTATTGAATGAATATCATTTTCAGACGTCGGTTGTGATAGCTGGCAACCTTGCAGATGATCTAAAGCACATTATTGCAACCAGTGCTTCATGACAAGCTTGACTGCACTTTTATTTCGATTTACATATTAATTCTCCCACCACGCATGGATTACTCTATGGGTGTGTATCCGTAAAGGGTAAAATAATTTGATTTGGCATCATCACTCCAATTAAGCATAGATTTTGAATTAATTCCTTTGAAATTTACATCACGCGTGTCTCTCAGCATGTGATATCGACTGTTATTCCACTACACCGCCGTCGTTTTTCTGTTAATAATCCCAAAAATGACGTCTAATTCTCAAAATTATTCTCACATCACGCCTTGAGATTAGAAACCATCCCTCCCCTTAGCAACAACAGCGAGGGTAAGGATAATTCAGCCTCCGTCGCAATATTAAATTATCATCACTTCATATTTGATAAGATCATAGAACTCAAGGAGTCAGTCTGAGATCCATTTACGGAGAAGTCTTTCCCATCATTTCCTCTTTTCTGTTTCTGGGCAAAAAAGAAAAAAGATTTATATTGCTTACATTATTGATGTCAGGTTATGACATTTAACTTGATAAGATATATCAAAGCAATGCAGTTACTATAACATATCCCACACAACTTATCTTCATGGAAAAGTTAACCTCAGCCATCTCATATGTCCAAGATTATTTGGACTATTCGACTCCCTCTCCTTTTGCTCGGTAGATTAATTTTCACAAAATGTGGATCTGCTATCTAAAGTTGCAACGTCTTGCAACAAACAAGGCGTAAAGAGGGCACTTACACGATCAAGCTGACATTTTTATTACATACCTTAGTTCAATGTTTTTGTCATCTTTTAGTGCTCACAGCAAAGACGTTCCCCAACTTGAAGCATCGATTGGAAAAGACGAGAATGATAACGTAGCCCACTGACAGCCTCATGAAATCCTCTAGCATCATCTATCAATACAGATGTCTCTGTAAAAAATCATTAACAAGAAAATGAAAAATTTTAGATACCTCTCTCATTGTTGTAACTTTTGTCGATGTTAGAGCGAAACGAACGATAATTTTGTTTCCATGGAAATTATTGGGATGGTGAATATGGTCTGTTAGGTATACTTTTAAAAGTACATTGATTCGGTTATTAACTGTTCAATTACCAGTTTTGTTGTCCATAGGTACAAATAAAGAATTATTAAGTGTAAAAGACTTATTGGAATTTGTGTTTTTTGATTGAATTTGTGATCTTAATTTTTATTTATAGCGTTTACCCACAATATGCAATTGTTAGGAAGTTTGAAATTCGTATCATTAAATCCATATAGTATGTTTGAAGAAGTTTTTGTGGTTTAGGTTATTTGAAAATAAAAGAAAGCTGTGTTTTATATACAATTAATGTTACACAGCATTTTGTTCAGAACAGAATGAAACGTCCTTTTGAAATGACACGTAGGTAGACTGTTTGGATTTAAGCAATTAAATCATATTCATTTCAATATATGCCAATTGCTCAATAAAAATTCTGCGGTGTACCGACATACTAACGAAACTTTGAAAATTAATATTTGAATACATGGGTCTGATAATAGAACTCCTAATATGTCGATTACTCTGACCGGGCTGACGTAATAGCCAGGTTCGTAACACAGCATTACGTCCACTCCTTTTCAACTCCAAAGAGTATCGCTTTATTGTTCAAAATATTAGCCGTGCTTTTCGGCAGGAGGTGTTCCCGAAAAACGGTGTTAGCTGTTTTAGTTCAACTCCCTTTCGAAAATTCCTCCAAATATTGTGAGTACACATGTGATTAACACATAAACCACACAAATGATAGAGTGAACTAGAGCATGCATTATAAATGTGACGCTCAAAACGAAGGTTTCTGCAGTCTTCAAATGCAAGAATATATGACATGCCCTAGATCATCATTCTTTATGTAAAAAGGTATGAGTCACATACTGATGAGAATCTTCATACCTGGATTTTGATTCCGGAAATTTGAATGAAATAATGGATATAAGCTCAAAAGTTAAACAGGAAGGGTTGAATGAGGTATGATATGAAATTGTTTCAAAAGGTAGCATATATTTACATGAGACTGGTATCGACATGAAACTATTGGCAGTAAATGACATGACTCAGTCAGCTAGCACACACTTGATTTGCGGAACAACCTTCACACGATAAATCTTTCATATCTCTGCAAAGTCCTTGAAGGTAACGCATACCTTTTTGGGCTACAGTTGGAAGGATGCATACATGTACATAACTTAATATTTCACTTATGCCGTATACATAAAGTGGTTAATTTGGAAGGTCGTCCAAGGAATAACGGAAGAAATTCGATTTTGACTTGAGTGCATTATAAGGTACACAGCTCCCCCCCCCCCCATTATAAGAAATATTTGACGAGGATATGTATGGGTATCTATGAATTTTACTGACCTAATTTATCAAATAGTTCAGAGAAATGACTAAGACGCTAATTTTACACCTCGTGAATATCTCAGTATAGCACATGCATGTCACAATGTTATCATATCAGAGCTTTGGATAGAAGCACGTTTCGTAACTACTTTGTCCCATGGACATAAAGGGAATTTTAATATGAGTCCGAAGTAACATATGCAGTTTGCTCTCTGCAATAACCAGTCTGAAATTATACTGAATGGGTCGAAAAAGGTTCTCTAGGAGCCGTCAGTTTACAGTCTAACCAAATACAAGGAAAATGTCAGGCACTCAGTTATTTTGGGTATCATTCATTGGAGCATCGGCAGAAGTGGAATTACATATTAGCGTTATAAGTAATCGTGAGTAGCTGCATTTGCCGAGAAGAGGTTGCTTTGCTAACATCTTTTATGTATTTCCTTACAACCGTAAACCGATTATCTAATCTTACGGATTGTGCGAAACATTCCCTGACTCACTCTGTTCAACGTAAGAAAAGTTATGAAAGTCACGTCACATCACTTCATGCCATGTCACGTAATGACATACGGTAGCATACCATGCTACGTTACATATACATGCATGTGCATAATGCCATATACTGATATATGCCACGTTCTTTTATAACATGGTATGGGATAGCATATCACGTAGTGTCATCCAAGTTATTATTTCAGTCAAGGAAATATTAAGCATTTTCTACGATTGTCACATTTAGCATTTACAGGAGATTTACATTAGTCTTTTTGGACACTCCCTAACCCCCTCCCCCATTACACCTTCATCGAAGAACTAGGCCCGTAGCAAGGGAGCTGGAGTGCAGCACCCCTATTTAAATGTTTGTGCCCTTAGAAATAAAACAACTATAACAATTATGAACTTTACAAATTCTCCTTCCCTAAAAATTCCCCTCCCTCTCCAATCTATCTCACCCATTTGCAGTACCTTGTCTAGCTACGGGCATGCAAAGAAGGTGGCATCAAGTCCCGTTGAATTGTTGAAGACGTTTCGTATGAAAAAGGGTGATTACGCGTTTTACTAGTATCTGCTTATGGTTTAAAATACCAAGTGATCTCCATTTAATATGAAGGGGACCTCTTTGGTAATTTATCTAGTAAAATCTTAATCAACAGCAAAGGTAAATGTTTCACGTAGACTTCTAAGAGTTGTAACGATATAATTCAGGAATAGCCCACCGAGAAAACTCGCAATAACATAGCATGAAGGTTAGTAGGTTACCTGTATGAAAATTTTTGGAAACGTAAAACACAGGTTCCCAAAAACACCACATAAAGAAGTAAAATACTTTACCAAACTTTGGTTAACTTTCCCCCATGTTGGGTGAAAACGTTAGCCAAACTTGGTAAATTTGTAATTCAAGAGATGTGCGTGTTGCGCGTCGTTTAGAATGAAGGCTTTCAATCAGGTCTAGGTATGTTTATTTCTACTGGGAATGCATCATTCGAACATCGAATAAACTGAATCGGAACATGTTTATAATAAACGTCGTACACAACATCATGTACTTCTTACGTATGAAAAATGGTAGGTTCATAGAGTAAGCCGTTGTCCTTGCAAATGTGTTTCGAGAGATTCCTAATTTGCGGATTTTTCTTACGCTTTGCCTGAAACAATAACAAAAGATTAACTTGGCCAATAAAGTGCTAAAAAAGTCCATTGTTTATACCAAATGTTGTACACTCTCTGAGTCTTACAAAAGGGAGTCAGTTGTCGTTATGAATTCAATTTCTTTCATTGTATCGTATAGTCTTATAACAATGACGCAGCTAATGTTGAAATTGAAAGTAACTTTGAATGTATGCAGTTTATACAATAACATTTTAGCGGTAACAAAATTTAACACTACACATGATTCTCAATTGAATCATGACATAGCTTACATTATAAAGAACTTTTTATTAGAAAATTTCCAAATGTAAATTAACTTCATCCTCCTGTTTAAGTTTAATGCATTTAGTGGATGCATTTGTTATCTTCCTTTGGAGGAAAACGGTAAAGAGAACACAAGTAGTGCTAAAAGGAAGATGGAGCTTCATAATTTTTAGTTCCCGTTGAACTTGGGTCTACTTTCAGTTGTTCCATTTAATAGTTTATTTACGCTTAAAGGGGCTTATTGAGTTGGTTCACAAAATTAAAGATTTTTACACAACTGTTTGGATTTTCTAACATCTTGATGGTAAATGATCAAACTAAGAGATTCTGCACATCTGACTCACAACTGAAATGGCTATGATAGGGTAATTAATGATTAAAATCATTTGTTACAACTTTGTGACCAGACACTTTTTACCATAATGTAGTAATCACATGCAATCCACTTCCACAAAAACAATACAATTTTTCAAATTTTCGGTAACTGCAGGAAGTGAAACATGACTAATGAGGCTAATTAGAAGCATTGTCATGCCATGATTTCCTTCAAACTTGTCCCAAAAATAATCGATGTCAACTCAGTGAGCCCCTTAATATGTTCAGTGGGTAAGTGGAACTTAAATAACCCAACAAAAACTTAGTTTACATGAACTAACAACTTGTACGCATTGGAAATGCTTGAAGGTACCTTCCAACAAACATGAAAACCCCTGTCTTCCTTTCATTAATAATGAAAAGTTCTTTAGAAATGTCTTATTGCAAATACTATAAAGTTTTAAAGATGAGTATTCTTGTACTCAAAATAATGTCATCGTATGATTACAAAATGCAATTAGCACGGAAATAAAGGGGCCAATACGCACTGTCTCGGAAGAATTTTTATGACTGGCTAACGGTAACCCTATTCCTAAATAATTCCTAACCTTAACAAAGGATACAGTTGATACAATACAATACCATCAGCAATCAGAAAATATCTTGCGAGACAGTGCGCAACTGGAATAAAGTGGTACTTTGCTCTTTCCGTTCAAGAAGACAGTAAACATCACAGACGACGAATCTTCTCCTTTAAACTTACAGCATAAATATTGATCTAGAGTTCACTTCGTCAGTCCGTGAGATGTCATACATGTTTCTCTTTATCAATCAACTCACAAATACTCGCACTTGTGTCAACTCTCAATGCGTGACAAATAATATGAACAGGGGACACTAAGCCGGGATAGGAAAAGAGCGTTGAATTCCTTGCGCCTTTGTAAACTGTTTGAAAGGTGGTAGCAGGGTAGACCTGCTTCAAGTAACGAGGCAAGAGTACCACCATTCTTGACCGTATTATAGTAGTTAAGAGGTCCTTTAATAAGGTTAAGCATGTAGCTTCATGGGTCAAGTAATTGTAGGAACTGGACTTCGCATAATCAACATGCGATCGCTTGCATTCACACAAAGTGTGAAGTTACGTTTTGTTTAGAGAATAGTCACTCATTTCCTTCAACAAAGTAGTGATAATAAAAACTATTGATTATAGCCTTTAAAATTTATGCCTTATAACATAAGCGTATAAGAACATTTAGATTTGGTGACACAATTGTTTTGCCGGAATTGGAAGCCTTTTTAGAAGAATTGTGCCCAAACATTTGAGTTGTTCAAACTTTGGGGCACAGTGGCCTAGCTCTCCCTTCTGATAAGCCTATTTCTTTCAAGTAAAAGAACCTCCCATGCGTGTTGAATTAAAAAAAAAGACCAGGGAAAATACTAAAGGGTGATCAGTTAGCTGGTAATTTACCTTTTCCAATCAACAATTTTATGAATATTCATTATCGGAAAAACTGAGCCTTAAAATCTCTAGTATGAGACTTTAAATTATCCAATGTTATCGTTGCCATGAGTCTGAGCCCGATTTGTAGGCCATTCACAAAGACAAAAACTAGGAAGTAATTTTGCCGCCATCATAAGTAAACCGATCACGGCCTAACCCTAACTGTAGGAATAAACCTGTAGCCTATATGAAGAATATATTTTTACAGCTTTTACATACTCCACCAGGAAGTTTGTTGATCTAAAAGATAACTTAGGAAACTTCCTTCCATTCTATGATTTGTACGAACTACAACCTTTTTCTGATAAAATGTATCTCTTTGGGTTTATGTGTTTCTCATTAGTCTGACAGCCTATGCATCACACTCAAATTAGAGTTCCTGTTTGACTTAAGAAATAAACTGGAAATGTGTGTTCTCAAGGTCCTGAGATTTAATTAAACATGAGATCAGACGTGGAAGTCTGACATCAAATGTAATAGAGACAGATATTGCAAATGTACATTCTGAGACGTGCATGTATGATTGGATAATGCATTTGCTCTGTGGCAAAAACAACCTTCAGTTTCCAACGTAGAAGATCTTATCACCTGACGGTTTAGCCTTGCAGCTGAGAAAGTATTCTTTCAAATACAAAAATATTTGCAGTTCAAGGATGCATTACCTCTCCATCGATAGGGCAGCTGTTATATATGACGTTATATAGTTGCACAAAGGGTACATCTCCGAGCGCAACGTGACGTAAAAGCGCTTTTTTGCTTTTTCTGAATCCTTGTGCTGCCTACCAAATGAATAAAGTTACAGAACTATTTTCAGCATAAAAAAATATTTAGTTTGCGGAAAAAGGCAATTTTTAGAATGCATCTCAGCTCACAAGGAAATATCTACCAAAGAAACTTTTTTATTGTCCTATCAAAAATTTTAAAAGATAAATTTATCCTTTCTAAACGTTTTAAGACAACGCTACTATTATTTTACCTCAGCAATTTTAATGAGTTTTCCGTTATTTGTAATATATTTTGGATTCAAAAACTTCTTCATGGACTCAAAATGATTTTTGTTATTGTTGTAAAGTATAGAGGAAGATTTAAGGGTGACGAGAATACGTTTTAACAATGTCAAAGATCAACAATGGGTGGTAACAAGTCATTTTGTTTATGTGATCTCCATGTCGAGATTTTTGTAATGTACTAATTGTACCTCAAAGATATAATTACTCAGCAAGACCTTATTACCACTGAAGTGAAGGAAGGCTACTGTCTCGTAAGTTAAACCAGGGAGTTGGTTAAATCTCCGTGTCAAGGGCTACCCATTACCTCTAGATAGATAATCAAACTTTCCTTATTGTCTGAAAAATTCGTCGTGAAACTTCTGAGTAACTTGGTAGCAATTTTATTTGAAAGAACATTTCAAGTAACCATATGAAAGGTATTAGCTCATATTGCCTATAATAAACCTGTTCGCCTTTCTTTATATAAGGGGCCTGTCTTTACCCCAGGTAGAATTTACCGGCTCATAGTATATTTTATCTATTAGCCGAGAATATTACGACCTTTGCCATGCATCTTTGAATGTGTGTAATATATTCAGATATCAAGAAGTTGCTTCTGCTTTTGTTAAATAATCTTCTTTACAAGGATCGAGGATCGACGCCTTTTGTCTTTAAAATAATTATGTAGTGAGACAAATCTCCAAATTTTATTTTAAGACGAACTTTCGTTTGAGTTATTGTTCTAATTATTTAGCTTTTTCTACAGGACTTAAGTTTCTTCCTAGGCCGTAGAGGGACCTTCAAATCTTGCTAACCCCAAGATCCGTTTCAAGGTTCTTTTTTTGTTACATGTATGATCAGGAAATTCCTTTTTTTTTCTCAGACAGGAATCACAGAATGGATTTTGAAATAATATATTTAAAAGTTTACACAAAAATTATTGTGTAGTTTGGAGAGAGTAACTAAAACGTAAATCAAATTCGAACGATGAATGTTCTGTTACATTTAGTATGTGAAACGTCAGAGACTTAGAAAAAAATCGATATTCTCCTGACACGACCGATTTCGGTTAAGTGAGAAACTTGTTGCTATCCAGACTAATTTAACACATTTTCAAGTAAGCGGAAAATGATAATTCATTCGGTTCCATTAGTCGAGCTTAGACTATCTCGAAAAGATGGATTCACAATGAAGAATCGTAAAGAAAGTTTAGTCTAGCCTAGCTGTTAGACAGCCTGAAGGCTCATTTGATATTCACATTTCGGCAAAATGAAAAAAGCAGTTCATTTTTACAATTACATACCACTTCACTAACTGATAACGATATATATCTTACACGCAGGAGTTCGCACGAAACTGTCATGACACAAGAAAGTCTATGGAAGAAAGGAAATGAGAGAGTAACTAATTTTAAATTGTCTTCAAAAGTAGTCTTTCTTCGAGTAAAAGCACCTTATACGTAATTTTCTTTATAAAGCAAGTTAAGGTGAAAATTGATCGGTTACTTTGTACCAACTATTAAATGCAGGAACATGCTTACTAAGTGTGCGTTCTCTCAGGGGCGTAGGCTGGGGGTGCGGGTTGCGGATGCACCTCCCAGCACCAGTCGGAGTTCCGCTCAAAATGACACAAAATGCTTCTCAAAAAACATTAGGTGAAAAAGAAGCTCAACAAGACTACCGTGTTACTCCCTGACCGCCATCTCCACCCAGCACACTAGTCTTGTGCCTACAAGAGGATAAATACAAGTTGGCATCTGTAAATTTATCTGACAGCTTTCCTATACGCAACGACACTAATGCGTTATTCTTATACTGGAAGCAGTAATGCATATAAGAGGAGTATCGCCCCATGGCATTGGGCGTTTTGTAAGGATTATGCACCCTTCAGCTGCGACGTTGCTGCAAGCTTTTTGAATTTAAATGTGGATATGAACATATAAAAGTAAGGTTAAGTGGTGCACTATCTGACGTCACATACAATTGGTTGGAAACTGGGCCGTTAAACCTCATCTAACTAACTGACGTCACATGCAGCGGCGCACCCAAGGTTTTTGGACGAGGGGGCTGTCAATTTTGGGAATAGTATGTAAGCATAGCGCCACCATTATTTGGCGAGGAGCGTGTCAGAAAATTTAAGGGTTAAAATAACCCCTAGATCGCCGGAAATCGCCCTTCCCAGGCTCCGCAAGTATACCTTGAAATGGTACGGTCAGTATTTTCTTGGACTATAACTTACAGTCCTACTGTCAAATTTGGCAGAGAGAGTGTGTGTTTTATAACGGGAATTTTTTTCCCGCGGAATACATGGACACTTTATAGCCTAATATTAATGATAGGCATTTGGAGGCTTCTTGGAAGTTTTTCACTATGCAAAAGTCTGATCAAATTTGTACATTTTCTGATTGTTAGTTCGTTACTTCCTAGAACCAGACATGAGATGGATGGGAACTTCTCCAATTTTAATTAAATATTTAATTAAATATCTACATGTGGGGGGATGGTATCAGAAAATGAAACGGTGCCGAAAAGAGATCAGGAAAAGCCCCCTCCTCTGGATCCGCACCTGACGTATATTGCGTAACTTAGTTTTCTTCAGGTGTGAGGTAAAAATATATAAACGTTAACTGACTCAATGTCGATAGAAGCGGGAACGTTTATCAGTTTATAGACCAGGAGTGATAATCAGATTTGCTGTGTTGCAAAGTGTTGAAGTAGCTACAGTATCTCAACAGTCATTGCAATTGTGTGAACTGGACCTGCATATCTATAAAATATCTCAAAAAGATCTCCTTTACTTACTTGTAACTTCAAGGCCAAAGTATTTCATGCAATTTATGTAGTACATGCTGGTACTAGATGTAAGCCTTTCCAATACTGTCATCCTACCAACGTAGTATGAATTCGAAGTAAGGTCAGTCTGACTTATTTTTAACAACAATTGTAATCTGTGGATGCACTAGTCAGAAACAAACGAAACAGAATCTTTATTAACTATAGAGTTGTAATTATAAGGGCACATGACTTGTGCGTTTCTGAAGAAAAGGCGTGTCTTTGTCACTTTTGTGAACAAGTTTACATACAACAAACACTCATCAATAAAGGGAGAAGGCAGTCGCCCCAAGTTTATTTTTAAAAATTTGCTCAATCTTACAGATCTCCTCATATTTCTCTCACAAGTATTTTTTATAATGTTTCCTGAATAAATCATTGAATATTGAAGGTAAAGCAAAGGAGTTATTCTGCATAAATTTATGAAATAAGTGACAAAAATATTGTCACATGATTGATATGAGCCATTCCTGAACTAGTGTACCGGGGTACACTAACTCAAATTGGGGGGGCCGCATTTTCCCTTTAAGTTACAAGACCAAACGTATTCTTAATGAAGCATTACTGATTACATCAGCGCAAGCGTTAGTACTTACAGGGATTTGAAAGTCTTTAATTATGCTCTGAGATAATCAGTTTGATACATGCAGAGTGCGTTTTGAATTAAAATACGTATGAACTTAACTGCAAAGAATGTTTGAAACAAGCACAAAGATATTTTAAATATATGATTACTGATGATACAAAGTAAGTTGAATATTCATACTTTGTTTCAAGGGAATAAAAGAATAACTGTCATCTAACAAACTACTTCTCTCCTACGCTAATATGTAGGTTTACATCCTTTACCCAAAATGGGAAGAGTTAAACTCTATCGTCAAAGCTGAATGGAAAACACCTTTTTGACTGTGTAGTTTAATAACATCATATCAATGCTGCAGAAGGTATAGGGTAAGTACTAAAATGAATGCTTGGTTAAACACGTTATTGATCACAATAATATACATTATTGTGGTTTTATGCATTCTGCCAATACAGAT
Source organism: Holothuria glaberrima (assembly GCA_009936505.3). NCBI lineage: Eukaryota > Metazoa > Echinodermata > Holothuroidea > Aspidochirotida > Holothuriidae > Holothuria > Holothuria glaberrima. Next base: position 25,087 of record WURT03226060.1, on the reverse strand, counting down.
AAACTGCTTAATGCACTTCTTCAAATTTTTTCTTCCGGAAGAATAGAGCGTGGAATTTCCCTATAAAAGTACTAACAAGCCACCTGGCTTCCTGAGATCTTTCCCAACACTTCTGGTAGATCTGAATGTAACCCAACTGTTGTACTTAAAAGAGTATTTTGTAGATTTTATGAATAATCCACTACGCTGTCTCGAAGCTCTAGACATTGCAATTTAATCTGGCTGCACTATGATTTTTACTGCTGGCTTGTAGGTTAGAGTAAAAACCAAATGAGAATTTACTCGGCTCAAAGGTGTCATTTACTGTATCGTATAATTTGTAGGAGCAACCAACAGTGTATTTCATTTACATAAGAAACCGATTAAACGTATGATGGCATTTACTCAATAAGCTTTAAAGGGCTGTAACTGACGAGAATCCAATCATCTCGATTTGGCACAAAATTCAACATTTCAGTAACAAGTTATCTTGGATTTATCGATTCTTAATGTTTTAACAAGTTACAGGTTTTGCTTATCGTGTTTGAAATCTCACAAATGTCCTCTTGAACTGAGATTTTAAAACGAGAAATGTTTAAAAATTGAGAACACAAAGTCGTTTCAAACAAAACTGCCAAGCAATCACAATCTTTCTTTGTTTTGTATGTTTTTCTCTTTTTCTTCATTTTAAGGTTCCTGGAAGCATTTTAATTTGTGCTGATATGTAAAGTAGGTTTAGTATTAGTCCTAATGCTTTCACACAAAGCATAGCAGCATTAATACTTTGTACACTCATCTATAGCCTTGTACGCCTATCTTAATCTGTAATGTAGAAGTTCGTATGATTTATTACAAGCTTTACAATTTATGACTGTGTTTGGACAGCTGGCATGCCAAAGCAGAGATTTTTTATACAGTGAACATTGTTTCAATATTTGAAAAGTACCAGATGCAGCAGTTTGTATCTTCTGTGTTATGGACGTATAAATTGATGCATCAAACACACATACATAGAT
>WURT03225950.1:0-26644 GCA_009936505.3 Holothuria glaberrima | reverse complement strand
CTGTGTGTAAAGGTTTGGGGTCATATGACCTACAGCAGACTAAACTGGGTATCACTATATGGTACATAATTCCAGCCATAATCCAACACTACTCTTGTTTGGGGATATCCACAAGGGACAAAACTACAGGAAATATTCAGGTACATACAAAAAATACATACATATGAATAAAGGTTAAGCTTATATGGGCTGTTGAGTTTGTTTCATGTATGTGTTTCATTTTTTAACCGTTAATACTTGGTTTATTGTATCCGACCTTGGGATTTTTGGGGAATTTTGTACGCACAGTCTTGGGATACTATAGGCTTACTTGTGGTTTCCTTTGGCCTTCTACAGGCTACTAAACGTAAGTTAGAAGTCACTGGACACGGCATACGATTGGGTTTTTTCGTGGAAGTGCTGCCATCAGTACTAATCGCAATCATATCTTTCATCAGGTTTCCTTACCTTTTCGCAGCTCTCACCCATTACACAGGGCAGCCTGGCTACATTTGAACAGTGTTCCATGAAAGTCATCAATTTCTTGTTTATCTGAGGTATAGGCATCTGAGTTAACGTGTCATTGCCGATTGCCGATGATGTCCCGTTGTACGTGTTGACGTATATAGCTAGCTAATTTTTAGCAATGCGGTTGGAACTAGTAATGTACTTCCATACTCAAAGTTCCCACGATTGTATATGTGAATGACGTTATCATCGACGTGCGCTGCAAGTGCAAAGAATGGATGGCGCTATAACATTTTTGAATGTTTGAAGGAGAAAAGAATGCATTTAAAAACGCGATGTCGCCCTCTTTTGGCCTCACGCTACCCCACCTTTTAAGAGAAAAAAGCTTCTTTGATACTTGAAGTCAATGGTGTAGTGGAAATTGTCTTGATCAAAATGGGCCCATGGAGTTGACCTGCATTTTAAACTCATATTAGAAGTAGGTTTACATTTGTGCACTTTACATGCGAATGCTCATGGTTTCCACAAGAGAATAGGAGTTTTGGTATCGTTTAAGTACTTCAGATTCTCTTTACTACAGGCAATGACGTCCAAACAACTCTTTCGTGAAGGGACCCCTGTCAAAGTAGTAGCTCAGCATGTAACTTTAGTGACATAGAATGGCCTCAGCGAAAGTAAGATAGGCTGATACTTTAACCAAAAAAGAACTACACACTAAGTGATATTTACAGTAAATACGAAACACCACAAAATCAAAGCGTGACGTACGAATGACACATACGAAATCCATATGGAGCCGGAGTAGCCTAGTTGTAGTGCTTGTGACTCAAATGCTCTTGAAGTCCGCGACTCTAGCTGAAGATACAAAATGGCCATGGACATTCATATAACAGCAGATGTAAAATGCCTTCCTGTCGGTATTACATTATTTTTCCACTGCTAAGCCTTTGGAATCGAATATCAAAATTTCTGTGCGCTTTGGACGTTAAAGAGTTTTGCGTCTTTCTGTTTCTGCCGTAGTTCCGTTTCATGTAACTTAATAGTACAAGCCCTTTTCCTCTTATACCAAGTAACTTAAAAGGAGACTACCGGTTTTATGTGAAGGTCGGGAACGTCATCCCAAATCGCATATTTTAGTTGTTCTCTTGTCTTTCTTGTGCAGTGCGGTCAGGAACTCGCGAGGTGGGGTGGGTGGGGGGTGACTATGTCATCGGATAGACGTGGATACCATAGAATGACGAATGTATGTTATTCCCCATATGGTTCAACAACCCCTACAGTGAATCAATTTTGCTTAAAATGAGTTTGAACTGTCTAATATGTATCCAAACAATTTTGCGAGGTTTGAGCGCTATGCACTTCCTCAACTCAGATTTCTCGGAAAAAACATTTAATCCCCACGCAACTCGCAATTTAAATATATCTGAATATTATGCAACAGTTTCCCTGTAATGGACAGTATAGTACAAAGCCTTTTTCCGGTCGCCTCCTCACCCCCTGTCGACATTGTTCCCGCAACCCCTGACAACTGTCGAGGATTCCGTTCGCCAGCAGGGATGGATCACAAGTATGGAGAAAGAGATGGGGGAAAGATGGTACAGACAGGAACTGAAGGACGATACAGATGTATAATAGGCTCATCTAAGACGGACTACAGGAAATCCAGGAATTTTTCATGAGGCTGGCGGTGCTGTACGTAGGCTCCTTCCTGGTCCAAAGTCGACCTTATCCCTACCATGGTGAGATTGGGCAGAGGTAAGAAAAGGGTGGCGTCCCAAACGCACCGGACTTCAGGATGTTGCTTTCTGAACTACAACTTCGTCACCGCAATCCTCGTCTGTCATGTGTAATTCTTTCCTTATGAGGAAAACTGATATCCGATCTGCTCTAGACTAGAACGAGGGGAGTTTACACCTCCCTTTTTTGGATATGAACGCATTAAAGCACAAATCTGTCACTGTAGTTCTGCACCAACTATGCATGGGTCGCTTGTAGGCTGATGGAAGAAAGTGTGGTATCTCGAACTCTCTAGAATATAGAAAATTTCTCTTAAAAAGTCTCAATTTACAACAACAAATCCGTAAAGGTATGTTATGTCAAAGCAAATGATTCTCAATTTACCGATTTGCCTAACTCATTTACCAAAAAATAGGGCTTTTTAAATCTTCCGAGGATCATTCTAATGCACGTGGCGCATCTCTACCCGAGGTACGTCTGGTCTAGCCTCCTCCAAAGGTCTGTAGACATGTAAATGTTTGCCTATTTGATGTGAAAAGCATTAAAAATGATAAAAATAGCCACAATTCCCATTAAAATCCATCAAATATTGGTCATTTTACAAGACAATTACTGTTTTTAACCTACGTCATGAATAAACATGAGCTACTTATGCAAATTTGTGACGTACAGAGAGGGACTTGTCAACTGGGTGTAATGTTATCTTTTGTTATTTTAGCCTTTATTCCAAGGGCAGCTGTAATTTTGGGATGCCCCGAGGGGTTAATTTTGGAAGTAGCTATTTAGTTCTTTGAAAATATCCACATTAAACACCAAACTAGAAACTAGCTATTAAGTAATTAACAGATAATTTATAAAGGAATAACAAAAGAAATACAGACACTGTGCAACACTCTACATCATATTTTTGCATAGCTAATGAACAATTCCCACAAATGGTCAAACTTTGAAGAGAAATATGCTGAGATAAAAAAAAATAATAAAAGATATTCAAATGATTTCAACGGATTTTCGATCAGGGGATCTTAATCTAGATTTGTTGAGTAGAACAACTGAATTTATTACATGTTCATGGAGCTTTAAAGGCAGTGGTGAAATTCAGGACAAGTGTCTCGATTTCGAGGGGTTTGGGGCCAAGGTCGCAAAGTAAAAACACCTTGAAGGGGGCCTCATTCCAAATTCTGGCCTCGGAACAACTCCTAAAAACTGTTAGTAAGCACTCATAACTTTGCCACATCGAAAAAAGAGCCTTTTTTATTCTAAACGTTGCCATCAAAGCTTAGGAAACTACATTAAAATAACATGCGGGTTCATATTCGGGAAATCCGTTTGCAGAAATATGCTGCAATTCTACTTGGTTGGCAGGTCCAAAGTCTGACGGTATGTAACTTAAGCATACACAAAGTGTTATTGCTCGTCGACGAAATGAATCTCGTTTCGAAAATGTACCCCATTTCTACTGAACAATGAGATAACAAAATAAAAAAGAGTTACCAAAAAAATTTACATGGCTAAGGAAGTGCTATTGCAGGCTAAAAGCATGTGCGATTTTGGTAAGCTATATATACCGTACGCTACTCGCCAACTTAAACCAGGGAGTTATTACAACTCCCTGCTTAAACCGATGGTGGCGCAAAACCAGGTATTGGCACTGGACTATATCCTGCATTGTCAAAGATAAATCAAGGAAGCCGTTAACTATTCTAAGCTAATCCGTTTGAAAAATCCCGGGTGCGGGTCTCGTATCTGAAATCCCTGCTCCTCCTCCCGAGAATTGCAGTACTAGGTACACCTTTTAAAGAGTGATAATATAAACGTAAAATTGACAACATCAGAAGAAACTTGAACGTGGTTTTCATTTGAGGGTAATGTTTTCACATCACATGTAAACTAATTTCACACTGAAGGAAAATGCGGTCATCCTTACGCAAGGAGCTGTAAGGTTGGATTCCTGATCAACTTGAATTAAAACTTCGAGTACAAATTGGAAAACTAGCACTCCAAGGTAACACACAGGCTACAGCAATTAGATATTACATATTGTACATGCACAATGTGTGAAAGCAGCACATGAGAGCTTGGAGTGTTTTGACTGGGACAGATGGCAGTATGCACCTTTGATAAGGTAATAGGAATTATTTGTAGTTTAGAACTTTGTGGAAGATTCAAAGTATCTTACTAATCTGTTGTGCCCAAGGAAGTGAATTTATCTTTCTATATATTTTTGAATGATGGGCCTTTTTGGCAAAAAATGAAAAATTAGGGCATTTTTAAGACAAAAATTGCAAATATCCTGGGGCAAGCAGCTATAACTATAACCCAAAGCTTTTCAGAGTGTTTTTTAGATGTATCAGGGCATAGAAAAAGGGTAATGTTAGGTAGAGTAGAGTACATTAAACTTTATTAAATCCCGTAAAGGAAATTGCAATTACAAGGTAGTTAGGACATATCGTGCTCCTACAAGGCTTTGGGGCCGGATCCAGTTTTTGGTCAAAATTGTTAAACCTTGAACCTATATAAATATTATTCCATATTTTAGCAAATTTTATCTACAAAAACTCCCCTTAAAAATCATTTTGTCTTCTTAAGTTTGGTACTTAAAACAAGCCAGTACCATGAAGCAAAGTAGAGAAAAACTTTGAAGGCTGCTGTTGCGCGTGGGTCCCACTTGAGATCAGCTTACGTAAAACCATAGGGCTAATACTTGAACCAAGTCCAGGCTGTTGCTTTAAGGTCCAAAAGTTGTAGTGGGGATTCAGTTGAGTCAAGATAGAGTGTTTGACTAAAATTCCGAGTAACAACACTATTGGCGTTAAGCTGAGCACAAGTAAAAGGATAGATGCAGTACTGAAAATAACTGAGCTACGAGTGCAGACTCATGGATGATGATTATCACTCATTGCGTACGCAAAATTTGAAATATTTTTGACAAGTTAACAAATCTTCCGGAATAAAATGAAGTGTGCGGGTGCACCTCAAAAAGTCTAAGAAGCGCCGTGTCTGGCAATTTAGGGACAATTTGGGCAACATTTTCTGCTTAATGCTCTACGGGCCTACTGATGGCGGGGCTACCGCAGCACATTCAGTGCAACATTGTCCCCACTTAACTTTTTTAAAAGAGTAATGGATATAGCACTACAAAAGTGTCCTACACAAATGTTATTTTTGTTGGGGCCTACTACATTATATAGCCTACTGGCCCCATTGCCACTTTTTGTAAGACCAGCTTGATTGGAGCTGTTCTTCCAAAGTCGCATGAAACCCCGACGTCACCCATACAGTCATCCTTCCTATCGGCAAATCCCTACATCATCAAATGGACAGATTGCTGGTTTGAGTTGTGCAAAGAAAAAAAATTTTTTTAATCTGTTTAATGCTCATTCGATAAATTTTAAGAAAGTTAAATGCTCCATTTTAGTGCGCGTAAATTGAAAATAGTTGAAGATAATGGGGTTTTGTCCTCTTCCCGCCATCAGAAGCTTGCATCTGGACCGAAAATTTAAGTAAAGAGGGGTCAATTTTGTAAATCGTAAAATAATCGACACACACTAAAGCTTTAATTCGTCTATATTACTGAAAGTTTTATAATTGATACTTTGGACATTGCTCTGTCTGTAACAAACTCAAAACTTTGGAAAAGTTTTGCTGTTATTTGAGGACCAAACCAGTGGTTCTTGAAAACAACTTTAGGGTTTACAGTGTGCGGCAGTGAGATAGCACAACAGTAACGACCTACCGCCCGACGCACAGGTAGTTGTACCGTATATCTTGCGATTTACCGGTTGGATGGGATTGGAACAAAGAAGACGTTTTTTTTCTTAAGCACTCCAAATCCAACCACATTTTTGACCTTCTGGATTATCTTATAGCTCGTGGTGTAGTGGTCAAACTTTCCGACTGTCATTCCTATAACACGGGTTTGAATTCCTCTTTCTGCGTATTTTCAGCAAAATATGCAACCTATGAAACCTTACGGTATTGCGTGCTTATAGCTATAAGAAGTGTTTCTTTTTTTTTTTTCTTTCTTTTTTCTTTCTTTAGTTTGTCAGTGTGTATGGAGATTTGAACCTTCTAGTTGTCAGTGTATTAAAACACATGAGTTTTGTGTTGATGGTATCTAGAACGGATGTTTTTATCAGTATAATTATGCAAATAAACAATTTTATAGCTGATGTAAATTATGTAAATTAAAAAGCAATTTTTTTAAATGTAACAGAGCGTTATGTTTATTGATTTGGTTGTGTGGAAAACCGAGCCTTCATAACCTGTTTTTGTAAGTTCAAATTAGGACTGTTTACTAAAATTATTGTGGCATGCCAGCAAAAAGAGCTCTTTTAACGTGAACGTTAAAGAATAATACACAAAAGGAAAGATCGTTATAATTAATTCAATATCTGACCGTTGGTTAGAAACTGAGCAGTAAAACCTCATCTAAATAACTAACTAACTGACCGTTCTCAAGAGCTCCTTCCCTAGCCGTAGCCTTTACGTCATTGTATTACCATAGCGGTTAGTTCTTTTTTTCGAGAAAAAAAACATTCCTCTCTTATCGCGTTCGTTGGTCATTAAAGTAGGTTTCCTGACGAGGAAGCTTGATCCGTCTCGCATGAAAAGCCCTCTAACATACGAGTTAACTAGCTGACAGTTTGGGGGATTTTGAACCAGAAGAAAGAAAATTCGCGCAGCACAAATTGACTTTCAGGAATAAAAATATAGGCTATAAGGATAAAATTTCGTACAAAAGAAATGACAAGTAAGAGTTAGTGTCCTTTGTATATAGGGTATTCCACTCCCGCCATGTATTTCATACTGCCCTCAACTTTTCGAAGTACATTAAAGTGAAAATACATGTTATAGTGGTTAAGATATACTGTTGAATGAAATCCTATCTCAGTTTGCTCAGGCGACGTTAACATCAACAGTCCAGGCACAGATTTGCTACCTCCGAGCTATTACTTCCGTGGTCTTAGTAAATTGTTTAGAAGTTTCGTTGTGTCGAGTTGGTTAACTGAGACGTCGCAACTCGTTTTGGTTTCATACTTTCAAAATTAATCAAGATTATTGAAGATATTTAGAAGCCATAGGCGGAATTACGTGGGGGTAGGGGGTAAGTGCCCCAGCTTTTTTCAGACCTTGAAAAAACTTTAAAAAACGCAGGGAGACCTGAAAAGTTTTGAGGAAAGGTTTTATATTATGTTAAATTTTGCAATGTAACATCAAGAATAAAATTTATATCAAATTGTCGTAAACAATACCAGAATATTTTTCTCGGGGCGCTTCGCGTGCACTCGCAATAAAAATAGTTAAGATGGAGCTCAAGGTAGGGAGGCAAAAAGAAATTGTTGTTGAAAAATTTTGTTTAGTAGTTGGAATAAAATTTGTTTCCAAGCGTGGGTGTTGTATACAGTCATGTTTTTGTAACCTACAGCCCTGAAGCAAGGGTCACTAACAGTAATAAACGCACGTTATTACACGCATCACGGTGTTTGCCTACACAATTCAAGGAACACACACATGCCCAACAAGACAAGACGTGCCAGCGGCGAGCGCCCGTGTGTCGCCAAGGATATGTTTGTGAGTGCAGCAATTCTCAATTAACATTTCAGCGATCTTCGCGTGAGCTCAATACAAATATGAGCCATGTCAGTTCTGATATCCGTATTGAAAAACGTTTGTAGAATTGCTTCGTTATTACATTCTTTTAGGATAGGTTTGGTAAATTACTATTTTCAAAACCCCCGCAATACCTCCCTCTGTTCACTTTCCCAACCAGCTACCATCATCTTCTTTAAAGTAACCGATATTTACCCTCTTCAATTTGTCATCATCAGAAATTTCCTTAGAAATGATCCCGAATGACCACAAAAGCCATCATATTTAAGAAAATCCTAGAGGACGACCTTCGGTCACCACCGCCTGGCTTCGATTTTTGGCGGTTGACATGTTAAAGGCGTCGACCACCACACATTGCACACTGCAGTTGAAGACTTAGTCGGTAGAATTACAAATGCTTTTAATAATAAACAGTTTGGACTGAGCATATTTTTAGTTTTATCACATATTTGATACTGTAAACCACAAAATTCTTTTAGGTAAGTTATACCATTATGGAATACGAGGCCTTTCCCTAAACTGGATACAAAGTTACTTAAGGAAAAGGCAGCAATTTGTAAAAATTGTAATGAATTAAAAATTAGTAATAAATATATACCAACAGTTACTTCGTACAAAGTTTTAGGTGTAATGATTGATGAAAACTTAAATTGGAAATTACATGCACAAAATGTTAAAACAAGTATTGCAAAGACGGTTGGGATTATGTATCGGTTGAAGTATGATGTACCAAAATGTATTCAGTTATCGTTGTATAACTCTCATCCTTCCACACATCTATTATTGTACTCTGGTATGTGGTAATTGTTCGAAAACAATTTAAATAGCATATATCTTTTACAGAAAAGAGCAGTTCGTATAATCTGCAATGCAGCCTTCTTTGACCATACAGCTCATCTTTTTCGTGAACTCAAACTTCTTACAATCTACGACATTTATTATTCTCAGTTACGAATTTTTATGTACAACTGGGAATAGAAGAATCTACCCCCTCCTTTTGAAAGTTGGTTTACCCCTTTAAATGATATCCACAGCTATAATACTAGAAACACGTCAAATTTGTATAAGAATTACTCTAAATCAGTAACCGTGCTCAAATCTTTTAGGTACAATGGACCCCAGTTCAGGAACACAATTCCCTCGGATATTAAACACGCAAATTCAATTCAACTATTTAAGAAACTTTTGAAGGATTATCTCATGTGTAGGTCTTAACATGAATTAGGTTCGTCTTTTACTTGTCTGTTCATATGTATTTACATGCATTTATATCTGTCTAAGTGCATATGGAAATATTTTTTGTTAGTCTCTCTTTTAGGATAGTAAGTTTTTTTGTTTTTTTTTTTTTTTTGTAAGGTGGCTTGACCTAGATAAGCCGAGCTTTTGCCAGGTCTCCTCCACTTTTGCTTTGATCATGCATTTGCATTTATATCAAGGTGGAAATAAAGAGTGTCAAATTAAATTATGAAGATCCACCCTCCAATGAAAATTGTTTAACTGGCAGTTTTACTTCTGACGCCCATGGCCATTTTTCTACCCATGGCCACATTTCATTGAACTTGGAAAGTATTATATACCAATATCCGACAACCTTCAATAGGGTTTACTACAAATACCTTACCTGGAATTTTGCAACTACAGGTATCTTATTTTTCACAGTAATGAAAAACTTTACTTTTTCTAGACATTTTACAATGGGCCCATTTATTTTTGAGGGGAAATACTTCTGACAATTGTCATAATATCACCTTGCAAAACCTAGAAAGGGCCATTTCCAGTGATCTGGGGGTATTTTTGGCAAAAATTTCTACGCTCCGCGCCAGCTGATCGTGGCGCTCCGCTTAGATAGTGCCACTGACTATTTCCGGAAATCAGAACACTTTACCTTTTTCTAGACTTTTTACAATACGCCTTTTTAGGGAAATACTTCTGACAGTTGTCCTAGTAACACGTTGCAAAGCTTGAAAAGGGCCATTTCCAGTGTTCTGGGTGTATTTTCGGCCAAAATTTTCTTCGTTCCGCGCCAACTGATCGTGGCGCTCCGCTTAGAGAGTACCACTGGCTAGATCCGGAATCAAAACACTTAACCTTTTTCTAGACTTTTTTACAATATGCCTATATTTTAGGAAATACTTGTTGTCATAGTATATATCCACCGCCCCCACTTTCAGAGCAGAATGCTTCTTTCTAGTGGTTTCAATTTTTAGAATATTTCAAGACTTTTGGGAGCGCTGCCGGCTGGACCCCCACCGGGGCGTATCCCTTGGACCCCACCAGGGACCATCCGAATGCCTCTTACACCCCGCGGCAAGTAAGAGCTCTTTGCCCTCCTGCCGCTCTTTCGGCGCCGTTTGGTTTTCCTCCCGTATCCCCCCATCACTTTCAGACATCCCTTCCCTTTCAGAGGAGTACTGAAAAAGTCTCTGGGTGCCGCATCCTCCATGAGAGTTATTCAATGTAAAATGCAGAATGTGGAAAATAAAGGTACCCACAGGAAATGATGTATGCTATGCTATCTGGGAAAGAAAAAAATTCATTTAAAACTTGGTAACGTTCGACACGCTTACGTAAGCATTATTTGTTCATCTAGAAAACCATTTGGGTCATCCGATTGGCTCATATCTTCCTCATTTCTGAATGATTTCGTTCAATAATTTACTTTAAAAAGACGGTATAAAGGGAAATGAACTCTAATAAATCTGCAGCAAGTTAATGTTTATTGATATAATTAAAACTTAGAACATGCATAAAATCACACTTTTTTAGTCTAGAATATTTTTAATTAGTAAGTGTGTATAACATCATTTCATTCACAAGCCATTTCGGGAATAAGTGCCACTTCACTATTTCTTTATATAATGCCATAACATCTTAAATCATTATGAAGTAACATATTATTATGAAGTGGGTACCTAATGAGATATAGGGCCTCAGAAAAAAAACATCGAAATAAATTTGAGATAAATCATAAAAGCACTCAAAACAAAAAAAAAACACACACACACACACATTTTGTAACTATTTCATTGTGTCTGGTACCGATTATGAGTACCATTCTATATATAAATGGTTACAACTCATTTACACACAGTCTACGTTTCACAAACAGGTGACTAAGGATATTCCAGATCAAAAGGCTCCGTAAAACTAGGCGTCAGAAAGCACTTCTATGGTAAAGGTACAGCTGACCGCCACATTTAATACAAATAATGCGCTAAACTTTTCTTATTTCAAGTTATTACGTTGCACACATCTAAAAAGCATCAAAACACACCCGAGCGAAATTATTTACAGTCTTCACTGTTTTTGGCAAAGTAAAAGTACGTTCTTGTGATGTCGAAGCAAATTTTCCTAATTACTCATGATAAGCATTGCGTTTTTATACTATCAAACGGACGAATCCAACACAACTAAGACCTATCATTTTAACTAACATATTCGTAAAACGAACCTTATGAAGTTACTGCAAAAATAATTAATATATACTACCTAACCTTTATTCAGCGTGTTCTTACTAAATCGTCTTAATCAACAGTATCTAATGTTTTACACCGATCAAAGTGCAAACCTTTCTTGTGAATTAAAAATATTTTTAATGATGGGTAAGACTCATTTTTAAGGAATAAATCGCATTTGGCGAACTATTATTGGTGAATAAACCGTCGAGACTCGACAAAATTTGACAAAATAACGAGCGAGGCGAAGCCGAGTCCGTTATTTGCAAAATTTGGAGTCGAGACGATTCATGAGACAATAATAGTCCGACAAATGTGGTTTATTCTTATTCTACCACCGAAAATGTGTGAAAAACTTCATTTTTATCAGTCTTTACGTTTACTGACCGTGTGTTGGAGAATAACAAGTCAATGTTTAACCAATCAGAATGCAGGATTCTCAATAACGGTTGGCTAGAGGTGGTAGAATGCAGATGAATGGTTCGGAACATGATCCCTTGACACAGCACTGTCTATATGTTATCTACTCAATTAGTATCGTTTCCTTCTAATTTTTAACTACGGGTAACTTCAATTCTTTTCTGCCTTATTACAGTAAACTTCAATCCTTTCATAAATTTTGATAATGATATATTTTTTAGACATTTTAATAGAGACATAAACTTTCAGATGTAATACAGAGCAAATGGATGATAACAAATACGACAAATGTTGCTAAAATGTAAGCAAGCCCTTAAATGTGCAGTTTATTACTTTTATTCCACGTTTTCAACCTCCTGTGAAGTCTGTTGTTGGCTTCGTTTTGGATCATAAATTCTTCTGTAAAATTTCAGTTTTTTCACTTGAAGAATAGCACCAAAAACAGCTTCAACTACTCGAGAGAGGAACAAAACACGTTTTAATGTCGTTTATATAGAATTCAACGCATGCACGTCAAACTCGACGAATTTATACCAATATTTTAACTTGTATATTTCTGTTCTGTTCGAGTTTTATAGCCAATACTAACTACAACAAAGATTCCTGACACAACTATGTTTGTTCTTTTTTGTAAGACAGTACTATATGGCAATTACATTTGGTAAAGTTTCAGAAATGTAGAATGATGTATATTTTTGAAACTCTCTGTTGTTATGGAAATGCCTGTTTTGTAATATTGGTCACACACTTTCTTTCAAAAATATTTCATAAGGTACTTACTTATCAAGATAACCAGAACTGAAACATTCAAAAGTAGTAGGATTACAGCCAAAACCTCTTCTGTTCCATCGGGAACCGTCATTGTCATAGCGGCAATCAAAACATTGGTTAATATGGCACCAAGTGCGAACATCTAAATAAAATTTTGGATATAGAAACAGCGTTATTCCAATTATTTAATCAATTCACCTACCATACCGTCAACAATCAAATGAATGGAGTTTTGTGTAAAATGATTTTTTTTTTCATTTTATTATTTATGAAACTACAATAATCAGGAACTGAGTTTTCCCAATACACTCTAAAAAACTGTTGGGCAAAATATTGCCCAACTTGGGCATTTTTTCACACAACCGTTGGGTCCGTATGCCACCTGACCAATTCTGGGCAAAATAATGCCCATTCTTGTTGGTTAATAAATTTGCCCAACAAATGAGAAAAATATTGCCCAGCAGTTACGGCCAACAGCTTTACCCAACAATGTTGGGCAATTATTTTACACAACCGTTGGGTCCCATCTGTGTCCCCACAATGCCCAGTTTTGCGTAATTAGTTCCTAACATTGTTGGTCAAAGAATGCTACCAGCTAATGGTTAATATGACATCACTACATGTTTGGCTTCCAGTAAATTATCTTATATTGAATATAGCTGCATGTAAAGTACACTGAGAAGAAAAAGCACACCGACAACATAAATTCCTTTACAAACTGTATTAAAAACAACTTGAATAAAGTGAAACTTCATGAAAATGACCTTTTTTTATAAATATTTTTCTTAAAGGTGAATTAAAACCGAAGTCCAGCCACTCCTGGCTGAACATGACTGATAATGTCATGAAGCACATTGTTAGAAGGAAGTGCAATTAGTTGCAACTGTAACCTAAATTTTTTTTATGTATTGTATAATAGAGGGAATCAATCCAAGCACCCTCATGAAAACTATATAATTTCAATGAGTGGTTCCTAGGATATAAACAATTTAAGCTATTGCATTTGCTACTCAAAATGAAGTTAATCACACTATCCCACCTTGCACTTTTCTCAACCATCATAACTGATATATTATGGACAGGAAGTTTCTTTACTTGAGAGACACTGGCAGATTACCACCACCCCCAACATCACTAAACAAGGTTGTTATATAACATCTTCAAAAATCAAGATGCAATAAATATACCAACATAATGAAAGTTAGACGACTACTGGAATCATGAGAATTAGATATAGAAAAGACTGTCAGTCCGCAAAACACAGACAGATGAGTAGACAACCAAACTACACCAAACTACATCATCAAAATATTAATGTTGTGTGAAATATGGAAACTTCCCCAGGAAGTACTTTAACACAGTCATATGATCTACATACAGGAAAGATTCTGAATCTGTAAACACTATCTGCTTTTAAATTCTTTTACATTACATGTGCTTTATTACATTTGCTTGACAGAGAAGCCAACGACCAAGCACAATGAGTGTTTAATATTGAATCAAATCACTCAGTCTCTAGTGACTTTAAGGAAGGGTGGATTAAATTAACCATTTATCTCAGCTACTTATTGCCAGATTTCAGATTTGTAATTAAGTTAAAACAAAACACAGTCAGGCCCAGATGGACTAGACCGAGAACAATACAGTCTCAAGAGTTATTTTTTCACAAGAATAGACCTTTACAGATTAGCATATTGTTTTCATCTGTAACAAAATAAACCTAAATTTTCAGGAGTACTACCTTACTCAAGAGTCCAGTAGCTAGGTCACTTTTAAAAAAAACTAGTTGCTATCTTTATCTTACACTGAATTTCTAAAAGTGAAGAATGGCAGATTATATTTCACAAGGTTTTCATTCAGGAACAAATTACTGTAACAGAATTTGCCATACATGATCAACAACTTGTGATCATGTAAAGCGCACGGTTTTGTCACAAGAATCCCTGTTTTCATTTTATTTATTCATTCCAGTATAAATGTAAAATTTATAAATAGGAGTAATAAAATACATTCATACGAAGAATAAGTAGTATAAAAGTTAAGATGCTGAAAATGATAGGGTAATATATACAGTAACAACATATCTACATATACAAAGGTTAATATATAAAAATATTACAACGAACTACAAAAAAGAATCTAGGTGATCCGATTGAATGAATACTGCAGCACGATAGACTTTCTAAAAACTTGTGTTCTGTATTTTGGCAAGATGTGTAGATTTCGTATTTTTGCAGTAGGCTCCTTAGTGCAGTATGGAATGGGTGATTTTCGTCATTTCTAATCTTATTAGTTATTCTGTTAAACTCATTTCTGGCTTTTCAGCATCATTTACCTTTTGCAGAAGCATAGTGTAATTTCAATTAAAAAGAGTTGATGTATACTTTAGGAATTTAATTAGCCTTTTCTTTGTCTTTTTGTAATATAAATGGGTACCAAACAGGTACTGCATAAATTACATGGTGTAAGATAATAGTGCTTAAAACGTTTTCCCTAGCATTCTGGTCAAAGAAAGATACAACATAAGCCAAACTCGAAACTATGTAATATACTTTGTTTTATACCTTGGATACATGGCAAGAAAAGGTTAAATCATCATCAATACACACTCCCAAATATTCAGTATAAATATTTGATAGTTCTAGCCACCTCAGAACCATCAATAACTACGGGTTGCGATTTTGATAAAATGAGACCATCATGTTTAATATTTTTGTTTGCAAAACACATTTCTTTTGATTTTCTAGGATTAAGCAATAAATTCTTACGATCGCATGTTGAAACTATGTCATTTACAGAACTCTGGTTATTGATTTGGTCAGTTTCAACAGAACTCTTTGAAATCTTGCATGAAACAGCAGTATCATCAGCATATTTAGTCACAGAAATATGAAAATTCGACCTAATTTCATCAGTATATATAATAAATAAAATAGCGGATAACGGTCCCCCTGAGGCACACCAACCTTTATATCTTATACTTCTGATAATCCTTTATCCAACTTATCCAAATTTGTCCAGACCATCCCTGAAGAAACTGTGCTAACCAATGAATAAGCCACGTTCCTTTTCGTGTACCTATATATAATAGAACAATGCAATGTTTGCAATTACCTGCTATATGATGCCATTTTGATGCAGTGCCCTGCTGATTTGTCACACTAATTTTCACATGACAAATAAAAGAACATCTTTTGCTTCTGAAACTTACAAAATTATTTGTAATTCTTGGCCCAGGCCAAAAATCCTTCACCAGAAAAAATTGGACCACTGCAGTGTCCAAGGCCTGTTCATTAAGGCCCTTCACTACAACTAGTAGAGCTTAAAGCTTGCATAGCTTATAATGTGCTCTGCGATTCACACCCTGGCATTTTTGACTAATTGGATCAATTCTTTGAGGGTACACTGATAAGTATTCCTTACCTTCTTCACATTTAATATAAAGAAATGAGTACAAAAGTAGTCTATTAATTGAAAGCCGCAGCATGCTTTTGAATACACATGTACAAATACTTCAAAACCAAACCAAATATGTCTTTCATATGCTGAAAGACAGCATGTCAAACCACACCTTTCCAAAAGACTCATTCTTCGCCTAACTTGTAGTATATACAAAGTATGTGCAAATTCAAAATAATATACCTACACAAAGACTTTTGTGTATTTGCAAACAAAGTGCAAGGTGAAGGGAGAGCACATGCACAGAAAATATTCATCTTAAAAAAAGATTTGCTTAGTTTCTACCTTAGTTTTAAAATGTTGAAAGTCAGCCAAATTTGGGGGAAAAGTAGCTGGTAAAGAAGTGAATGTGGACTTTTTTTATCAAAAATTGAACACAGGAGTAATCTCTTGCTGACAACAAAAGTTAAAGAGATCGAGTTGTAAACGAGTAATGATCTCACATTATTCTGCTACTGTTCAATGTTCATGTTGTGCATTACCAGGCTAATCCAGCTTGAAGGGGATATGAGGAAGTGGCATGTATCCCAACGACTCAACAAAATGCTAGGCTTGTGAGTAGCTGGCACACTTGCTTACTTTTTTGGCAGAACAGTCAATTCCAACCAATCAAATTCTTAGATAGGCCTACTGATCACGTGTTGCACTCTAAAAATCCAGGTCCCGACTTGTTTTTAGTTGTGACCTCAATTTTTTTAATCCCTACTGTTCTCAGGTACCTGTAACTTGTGTGATCATGCATAGGCCTAGGCCTGACTCTGGTTTTAAAGAGAAATTGTAAATTGTTGAAAATCCCTGCACTGACGGATGATGACCAGTGTTCCCCAGTCATATCACTGATGCTAGCTAGCCCATACTGCAAGGCTTAGACAACAACTTCATGTTTTTTTTAATTTAAGTATAGGCCTAGGGCTTATATTTCTTATGATGTATTGTCAAGGGTACTATAACAGCACTGATCAGGTTAGGTCGAAGGCAGGGTCAGCTCAGAATGCCTGTAGCCTACAGACATAGGGCCTAGGGGTCTATGCCTAGACTAATCTAAAGGTAAACAAGAAGGCTAGGCCTAACATCACTGTAAGCTTTGTCTATGCATCGGCTAACTGGCCTAACGTTCTGCTAATCCAGTGGACTACGGTATCGCACGTTATGAGTGTCCAACACTGCCTAGCCTAACGTTAGTTCTTCCGTAGGCAACGCCTAGCCTAGGCCTAGTGAACGACCCCACAGCCTAGCGAACGACCACACTGTCTTTTACTGAGGACTAACGTTTGGCCTTACTTAGGTCACCATCATTATTATTAATAAATAATAATCACCACTGATTTGTTTGTACACCTAAAATTTACAAGTTAGGCTAGCTGGAACAAAATGCCGGACGCAGTATTACGAATAACTAGGCTAATATATAAAGAGTAGGCTACCAACAGTTAGCCTAACGTTACATGTCTTACTGCCAAAGAAGACAATTTTCATAAAAAGGAAATTACAGAATATCTCATTTTTCCTTACGTTATCTTTATAGGTTTCTCCCAAATCTTCCATCTTTCTAAGAAGGCTTTCACAAATTCGTCTGCCATTTCTCTGTAGGTCGAATGCAGCAAGCTTTTCAAGTTGACTTATGCTTCACATTTGTCAGCATGTACGGTCGGCTCGGTCTGTGTTCACGACTACACTGTTGTTGTACGTATACTGCGACGTTGACGAGATGCGCGCCAGACTGCAAAACTTTGCTCAATATATGGTCAAAAGCAGTAATATTTGCATACACAACAAAGCTTGACCAACCAAATTCCAGACATCTTTACACATTTCTGTTGAGCAATAATATTTACCCAGATGTTGGAAATTCTTTACACATTATAGGCAAAGTCTGTTTTACCCAACCGATTTTGCCCAACTGTTTTTAGAGTGTATAAAACAAATCTTTAAGTTAAAAAACAAACAGGATTCAACCTTTACTTTGGCTACCATTTTACTATGATTTTCCATCTGCGATTTTGAGTGTCAATGTTTGAAATAAAACAAATGCCCCATTCTGACTCTGAGAAGTGAATGCAGAGCAAACCTACCTGTAATCTTTGTTCAAGGACACTCTTCATTGGTCTGTATCGAGCATGTAGAGTGAGAAATATCACGGATACACCGATAGTCAACAGAACTGTTATTTTATCTTCCCATCCGAGAAGAGTTAGAAGGACTGTTTGAGTTACTTTTCGAGTGAGTTCAATAATCTCCCAGTACCAAAATTGCGGCTTGTAATTTTCTACCAGAAATTTAAGTTCAATGGGTACATTCATGCTATAAGATGTAAGAGGGATGAGAGGATCACTGCTATCATTGACGCTTCCGGAATTAACCCGAACTTCTTTAGGAAAATGTGAACAATATTTCCTCAGAAGGTAGAACAAAATCACAGGGAATGCAGCTATGTATGCAACTGTTGCTAAGTAGGCAAAAACTTGGTAAACAATCAACTGTTCACAATGTAATCCGAAATCGGACCGTAGAACTGACATGCAAGTTTGATTGTTTAAATCTGCACAAAATTCAACACACGCGCGATGATAGATTTGGAAAACTGCGGTACAAATAGGCGGATAAGTCACAAAAAGTAGCATGAAACAAACCGTTAAAATCTTTGCTTTCAAGACTTCAAGTTTAGGGCGACTACTGAAAGAACCAAGGATGAAGTACAAGTAGGCTTTCTTTATGTTGTAGAAAAAGAAAGGGACTGCAGTTAGGCAGAAAATAACGGTCAGCGCTATTAAAAATTCTGCTTTGGGATTAATGTGCAAAGAATTATGGAAACATTGAGGTCGAAAGAGAAATCGCAAAATATTAAGTCTTATAAAAGACAATATTTCAGCCATAAAATCAAACATTCCTACCCAGTGGACTTCCCTTAACGACGAAAATAACTCAGCAAGAACCTGATAAAAACCAAGGATAATTTTGATTCGCGAAACAATTATATCCCACAAATTTCTTTCATCAGGGTTCCGTTTCTTGTGCTTAGCGTAATATGTCCATATAAAATAGCAAATCATAACAGTGAAAGTCAGCGTAATTAAAGCTTCAATAATAAGAAAGGTTTTGTTAGGACATGGGACACACTTTTTCAAGAGGGAGAAATATCCTGGTGAGCATTTGTTACATAACCACCCAGTGTAACCTTCCGAACATGTTCCTAATACTGGTGCCTCGCCGCTCTGATTTGTGTTGCAACTGTCAGGACGTGGACATTTAAACACCCTGGGAATTTCCATATCATAAAAAGTGTTGTTGTCAAAATCCTTAGTTTCATTTAAAAGATTTTTTACGAAGTTCCTGTACTTATTGTTGTCAGCGCCCTGAAATTTCCAGTACCAGTAGTATCCTTTCATAACTGACTGATAATCTTGAAGACCAGAACAGTTCAATCCAGTTTGGTTACAAAAATAACATGGACCAAATCGATCATATCGCGCATAACCGTCTTTGCAAAAGCAAGCTCGAAACCCCGCTGTCATAGATTTGTTCGTTCCGGGAGGACAAACTTTACAATCTTTTGCTGATGTAGCTCCTTGAAAATTCACGTAGTTACCGTCGTTGCATCTTTTGCAACCAACTGTTTGAAGAGAGGTTGACTTAAAGCCGATTTCATCTTGGTAGAAGCCACCTGAAAAAATAGATTTGTCACAAAAGAGTAGGCTAGCATGTTATTTACAATGCTACTGTATACAACTACTGCATTTACTCAGGAAGCAATTGTTAATTCTCCCATGTGGGATTTCCCCACTTTGAAGTATTTCACACGTTTGTGACCAATTACAAGTTAACCCTTGAATGGACGAGAATTTATTATGTAGGTACATTCATACTGTCCTCAAAGGCGAAATTTAGCCTTAAGACGAAAGCCTTTCGGAAGTCAAAATAGTACATTGTCGCAGACAAATCTCACCTGTTGGGCACGGATAACAGTGATTGTTTCCAATTGCATACGTTCCACGCTTACACAAGTGGCAATCATACGGAAACTCTTCATATGCGTTATATACACAGGAAAATCCTTCCAATTTCAACCGAGGAGCTAGATCTATGTTGACTTGTAGTCCTGGAACGAACACTGGGGTAACACATTCCCTGTTACCAGAAGGAAAATATTTAAAATCAACGATACGTCTTTTTTACTGTTTGGTCTAGCGGGTACCTATTATTATTAATAAAATATTACGCTTTAACAAAACTTTTCCCACTTCGTAAACTTATACAGCCTTTTGTTTCGACTTAATATCTCCATTAAGAACATGAATTGTATTATCGTGTTGTATGCTGTCCATTAACAAGACCAAATCATATAAAACAATCTCATCTTAGCAAAGCAAATTACAACTGAAAGATATGTGCCGCACATTTAAAAAAGTTTGTTATCGATAAGTGTGTATTAATTTGATAGTTATTGTGTACATTTTTAAGAACCATACATTTTCATATTTGAAGCTTCAACGTTTTTTAACAGTTCGCAACTCAGCAACCTGTAAAATTAAACAAAAGCAGGGTTTTAAACGTAAGTGAATGATTAAAAAATACTGCTCAATTATCTTTAATCAACATTACATTATGAATACCAGTATTTTACGGGGAAAATGCATCAAACCTGATGACATTTAGCATTCATTATTTCAGTGTGGACAACGATGTGTTCAAAGGAGATATGGCATCCCCCAAACAGAAAGTTGCTTGCAACTAACTGACCAAACATATTTAGGACTATCTCCATAGGTCCAAATACAGTTTGTAACTGCACTTTGACATTCATTCAAACGATACAGTTTCACTCTGGTTGGTCAACAATGAACCGTACAGTCAACTGAGTATGACAATTTATCCCATACACTGTGTTTGACCAGGGAGTAATATTTCCTCGGGCAATTAATTAAAACTCAGTGCAGGCTAATGTCACTGTCTAAGAGGTAAACAGTACTAAGACAGTAAGTTCTGTTTGCATTGGAGGAGGAGGAGCCTGAAGTTAACTTTGTTGGAAGAATTTTTTAATATTTGGGGTGAGATTAGAGTGTCTTTTACTTAGCCATAGAGATTTCCCTCTCTTAAAGAGGTTGTCTTACCATATTGTATGAAATGATGAACCTTTCGTTGCCACTTGGGAAATGTTCTCTATGTTGTTTCCATACAGATGTCTATCAAATACAAGAAAAATAGTCTCTTTACGGCGCTAGCTTTCTTCTTTACATGCACGCGTACAATGAATTGCTATTTAAAAGTCCTCTCTTGTAGCATGGAAGTACTACGTAGGAGGTAGTACTTCTATGCTTACACCAAAATGTGAAATGTTCACTCTCTCCCTTTTAAGCTGAGAACAATGTTAGATTTTATAGTTGCATTGCCTCAGAAGCGAAGGTAGGAATATGGTCTGAATAATGTAAAAACTCAGGTGGGAAATTTCTAAGTCAGACAGGACATGATCCTGGACAACGAGAGCTCATGCTTTTTTGGTTCTATCCCCACACCATCATTATATCCTCAAAGAACAAAAGTGCACCAGCTGAAACCTAAGAGTCCTTGAAGCTTACAGCCCTTCATTAAATGGGTTAGCAAGTCAATTGAGCCTAAACCCAATAGCAAATACTTTGAATTCGTGAGAGCAGTAGCTGGCAGACTTTGATCGATAAAATATCGAAATCTTTCAAATTTTTGCAACTTACTTCAATGACTTCAGTTTATTCGCTTCAAAGGACAATTCAAATGCAAAAAATACTAGGACAAAAAAATTGAAGATATATCAAACTTGGAAACATTTTTTTAATTGTGTACAACCCTCTCGAAATACAACAACATACATATCAAAAGCTATACATACCTTTGAAAAAGTAAAAGATAGGCTTACAAGAGTGAGTGACCGGACAGGATCGAGTCATGTCTAACTTTTGAAACCACTATTGCCTATACCCTTAATTTGTAGAAACGTGAGATACCTTTGGGCATCGTGATTAATGCTGTTCTAGAAATTGACTATAAAGTTAATACTTTGACAACGTGTGTCCAGACCAAAAAGACAAATATGAGATATTGGCTTCACCGTTAAAGGGCATGCATTTGCAATGCAAAGACCAAAGATTTATCACTATCGAAATAGTTCTCAGCAAATTAAAGTTGGCAAAGATTTCACTCTTATATGGAGATCAATTAAGTTTGCTGAATTTTCTAGAAAATTGTGGTGTACTAAGATGGGAATGTTTGGGATGAAATGGGAGGATAAGATAACTTATAATTTGACTTACTTTAGCCAAGTAAAATGAAGATAAAGCATAACATCTCAACACAAATGCTTTATGGATATTACTACTCCAAAGAAATTATTTCTTTTATCATCCCTAATAGCAAATCTTCTCACTAAATCAATAACCTTAACATCCTAACCACTTTTTTCGAGAAATGTAACTTTCGTTGTAATTTCCATGATATTTAAAGTGCAAATACCAATTTCTTGGGGAGATTCCGGCCAAGTAATCCATTTTTCGATTGATCACCATACCAAATTTCAATCAATTAATCAATCATTGAGATCAATTATCACACCCAAGATGATTCGCTGGTAAATGTACTATTACAGCCGCACGTTATCCCTCAAATGGTCGGATAGGAACTGTGCAGCAAAAAGAACTCCCTGGTCGAACCTCAATACTCTACCTCTATCGGTCTCTCCCTCCCCAAAACAATGGACTGCCAGTATAATTTTTTTTCGTGGTGTGGCTATTTTGCTAGTTGTAAGTTTTGATTTTATGGCTTACCTAGCTTATCGCATACTAAATCCCGTTTTATGTTTGTTTTACACTAACAATTTGGTTAAAAGCTTTCTCTGCCTGTTCTCACTGTGTCATTTGTAGGTCGCAAAAAACAAATGACTGATCTACCATAGTTTGACTTTGCTTTGTCAAAAGTCATTGGAATTTTGCTGAATGCGTTTTCATTACAAACAGTTATTTTTTAAGAAAAATGGGGGGTGCACTTTTGAACCAGAAGTAAGTAGAAATGATGACTTTAGTTAAAAGAAACTGTGAATAGGGAATCAATTCATTAAATTGGATACTCAAGAAAGCTGGGTGGCATATAACTGGTATGCAACCAATTATATATATATATATATATCATCAAGATTTCATCAATCCACCTATGGAAGAAAAGTGGTCGTACAAAAAGACAACAAACCATTAGAAATGATTGTGAAGAAACCTCTTCACAGAGCCCCAAAGAGACTTCAACGCATGCTGCTAAGAATGCAGAAATATGACGTCGAAATAAAATACCATCCAGGTAAAGAGATGCATCTAGCAGACATGTTAAGTCGCGCCCAATTCCCAGAGACAGGTGAGCAGCAAAAAGATATGGAGACAGTTAACATGATCTCTCACATACCTGTCTCACAGCAACGCCTCAGAGACATTCAGGACCACACAAGGCATGATGAAGCACTACAATCTGTAATTACCTGTGTGCAAGAGGATTGGCCTGACGAGAAGGAAGAATCACATGATTCAGCCAAACCGTACTTTCACTTCAGAGACGAGATTATGTATGATGAAGGAATTGTGTTTAAAGGCGAAAGGGCCATCATCCCTGTATCACTCCGTTACGACATGATGGAAAGAATTCACTCCTGCCATCTTGGAGTGGAAGGCTGCTTAAGAAGAGCTAGGGAATCCCTGTACTGACCAGGGATGACAGCAGCACTTAGAGACTACATAAGCAAATGTGATGTGCGCAGGACCTTTGGAACCAAACAAGCTAAAAAATCTTTCATGTCACATGAGGTTCCCAACCGACCATGGTAGGAACAGATTTGTTTCACTTTGACAACAAAGAATATCTCATCACTGTGGACTATTTTTCCAGCTTTTGGGAAATAGATTATCTCAAAGACGCAACATCATCCACCGTCATTAAAAGGTTGAAAGCCAATTTTGCAGATGAGTTCAAGAATTCAGCAAGATGTGAAAATTTGAACATAAAACATCACCACCAAGTTTCCCACAAAGCAACGGCAAAGCTGAACAAGCAGTGAAGACTGCTAAATCCATCATGAAAAAAGCCAAAGAATCTGGTAAGGATCCATACCTGGCAATCCTTGACTTCCGAAACACCCAAACACCCGCTTACCAGAGCAGCCCTCCTCAGAGGTTATTGGGTAGAAGAACCGAAACCCTCCTTCCAACCCACAAGAAACTACTGAAACCTAAAGTAGTAAAGAACACCAAAAGGGAGGTGAAACAAAAGAGGAAAAAGAGGGAAAAATATTACAATAGAGGTTCAAAAGATCTAGAAACACTTCAACACGGTGATATGGTGAGAGTCCAACAGACAGGGTTCAACGACCAATGGCAGAAGGCGCAGGTGAATCGTTCTGCAGGTATCCGGTCGTACGAGGTCACAACAGATACCGGCAAGACACTGAGAAGGAACCGCATGCACCTTCGAAAGGTCAACGAACATCCTTCAGACCTGAGGATCCGGCACGATGACGCACCAGACGACATGAATGACACCGGAGACAATAAACAAACAAAAGGCCAGGACAAACAGAACCCGAATGCACCCAATCCCACCGTGACCAACAGCAACATGACTGTAACCAACAGCGGCCAACGAAAACAAACAGGAGGACGCATCGAAGTGACCCTATACAAAACGACAACTCGTTATGGTAGAAAGACCAAACTACGAACGTACTTGACAAAAGACTACGTTGTAAATATCTGACTTTAAGCCTAAAAACGATTACTAAGTAAATAGAAATAGAACATTTTATCGATCATTCTTTCGAACATTTATCGTACATTTATCGATCATTCCTTCGAACATTTATCAAACATGTATCGATCGTTCTTTCGAACATTTATCGAACATTTATCGAACATTTATCTATCACTCTTCCGAACATTTATCAATTATCTTTAGACAAAGAACGTTTGATCCCCATGAGATGTAATTTCTTGTTTAAAAGGGAAAGGATGTGACAGACAGTACAATTATTACCTAACGGTGCACCAAGACGCCACTGACCTCTGACACGACAACAACACACAGATGCTGCACAGACTAGACTGACACGTCAGCAGTGAGCGGAAACGGCGACACGTACGAGACAAGACTGCTATAGAATCCGTCCAAAGAAAGTAGATTAATAAACCACTTTGAGTAAACTTTACCACCATCTGAGTTATAGACAGTTTTTTAGTGAATTTGTTACAGCAAACTACACCAACCCAACTGCGAACCGACTAGCCCGACTAAAATTCCCGAGTGAAACTCTGAAAAATATTCAAAGCTTCACTAGGATCTTAGTTTACCCTTCCAATTCTACGCGACTCAGTAAAACGTAAAAACTTACATTTCTTCTAAGCTCTCGCTCTTAAAGGAACTATTTGTAATCTTCTGTAAGTTATTTTTAAACAAGAATCTGAAGGAAAAATAAAATGATGAACATATAAAATCAAAGTTCAAACAACATCGCCACCTGTGAGAAATAAATATTTACTTTTTCAGCTGTTTTTGGCACTGCGTTTTTGTAACTTGATGGTTAAGAACAACAGAAAATTTGATACGATTGACACATTGAACATAGACTCTAGAGAATTATACGATTTTGTTAGATTGATCCCATTAACCAGCCCAACATAAATAAACGGAATCGTTTCATTAAAGGGAAAGACTAACAGCTTGTTTGATAGACATGTTGGTGTTGAAGTGAAGAGGTGTAAAAGAGAACTGAGAAAAAGGTGTCAAAAAAGTAAATACCAGTCTGTAGCAAACTTCAGGTTTAGAAAGGCAAATGTTTTGCTTTTAGGAGTGAATTAGCTGTTGCATAAAAGAGTGTTTGATAATACCTTTAACATTATGATAGATCACAAAAGAAAGTCAGGAGCGTTTATCCCATATAGTAAATCATTCAATCTAAATGTAGATACTTACACTCTTGTGAGACTTGAAACTGAAAACGCGTCACTGTCTATTGCTTCTATTTGGTTGTCATACAGGCATCTGCAGCCAAAAGATATGTTATAAATATTATGCGTCCAAAAGACTTTTATACGTACTCAATAAATGACCCGCAAGCAATGCCATATTGAATTCGGTGCTTTACCAGTTCCGCCAGATACACACGCTCGCGTAGCCTGACACCACGTTCACTGACTACATGCAGGAGCACTATCTTGCATATTTTACATTAAGCCAGCGTTCGTCGGCCCAACGTCATGATTGGATGAAGTTAGACTGAACGCTCTGAATCCTGGAATAAACATCAGTGTAGATATTAGGGATACAACTTTGTTTTCCGAATCACTCTGGGTATATCTGGGTTTCAATAGGAAGGAATCTTGCATAGCCGGCTAGCATCGTCAGCAGACCGACACCGGCTTACAGCTACGCTAGCTTGTTGACTGATATTTTTACTGATATTTTTACAGTAATCAAACTATCAAGCTCTGGAATCGAGGAAGGGGGTGAAAAATAGGCATACAAGCCGCACGGGGCTGGGGATACAACTGTACCTTGAAGTTAGGCCGGAAGCAAACCAGAGCACATTAACGTAAAATCAAGCTTTCATGTCTCGTGGTTCTTCCTAGGATAAAAATGACTCATTGCCTCGGAAAAAGGACCAGTACCTTCACGACTACAAAGCTAAAATGCTCTCCGAAAATTTTCATTTTTGCTGTGGACAACCTTTCGGCAACCCGTCGCTC
>WURT03225840.1:0-21891 GCA_009936505.3 Holothuria glaberrima | reverse complement strand
ATAAGCGTCATGCAGCACAACTTTAAAGGTGCTCCTCCTACAAGATTAGAATGGGAGTTTCTAGCCTAGTAACCTTACATTTTTAACCTACGAGAATAATTTATTCCAAGAAAAAAGGATATACTAGTCCTTTGTTCTGCAAATGTCAGTATTTTTATTCACTTAAATGAACAAATTCAATACAGAAAATTGAAAATTCGTTTGTCAAATTCATGTAATTTCTAAATTGAATGAATTTTCAAAGATTGGCAACAAAACTGTTAAAGGTTTAAAAACGTATTTATACGTTAAAGAAAGGTTTCTACGGCATCCTCTTTCATCCTCGCATTTAATATAAGTGATTTCATTTACTTAGTTTTAAGATTGAAGTTTTTTGTAATTTTGCTGAAACTGTGCTGAGATTTGAGTTCGCTATATTTACCTGTTTTCAGATTTTAAAACCAGTGGAGACTTTCAAGCTGTTAAAGGTCAATATGTTACATTACGTTTAAGGTAATTTATAGATCAGTTTTTCACAACTTGTGGATGATCATTTAATAGGGTTTTTAATCTCTATCGGATTATTGCTTATGCCCGATTAACATCTGAAGTACCGTTAGCTATCGAAGCAAGCTGATAGCCAGGGAGGGGAAAGTGGGGCAGGGGCGGCACCCTTAAGAAAAATGTTCTCCCCTGCAACATAACATGTTACCATTGCCTTTACATTTTAGTATATCTCCGAACCTTCTGAAAATATTTTCGCCCCTCCCACTAGAAACTATCTCGCTCCCTTCAGTGCCTTGTCTGGCTGCAGAACTGTACCAAAGTCATAAAATTATAGTGAAAAAATATAATTAAATTTACTTGGTAGAATCAGAAGAGTGTAGTGATATGGTTTGATCCTAGAAGGTGTCAAAGATGTAAAATGATAAACGTTTCAGAGAAGGCCTTATGTTACTTTTTTATGCCTCTGACTGTTTAATTAAAAGTTATGAAGTCTTTGCATATGATAGATAAGGGAGCAGTTAGAATCACTGTTGACGGTTAGTTTTCTTTAATTTGTTTGTCACTCGTTTTGCACGGCTGTATACTTCTCCAGTGTTTTGTAAGGACATACCTCGACTTAGAAATGGGAGTAGACTGGTAGGAAAACTGTGTTTAATTCAAAATAGAGCATTACGTGTCTGCTCAAAAGAAGTTAAGCCATATACTCGTCACCCCAAAGTATATTTTTAGTGTGGGGGTACCAAAATTCTCAGTTGGTCACTAGCTGCTCTTTGATTGACAGCAAAGTTTGAAAATTCAAATGATGCAAAAGAGCTCACATTCCACACAATGCAAAGGCAGTGTTTGTATAACACATTATAAATTTGTATGCTTTCCAGGACATGGCCTTGAGACAATAAAGTAAGTTTGTGTCTGCACAAGGAGGAACTTCATACAGTGATGGGAGGAGCTACAAGTTGCGTAGTTGGGAGAACTGAAACCGTCTGGGATATCGAGGATTGTCCTTTAACTGTTTAAAGAGCGAAGTTACCATGTGTAAAACAGGATACGGATAAAATGCATAAAAGAGTGTAATAAATGTGAAATTTCATCTCTTTATGTTAAAAAAGTTAAATTTAGTGTAAGGCAAGAACACTAAAAAGTAAAATTAATGTGAGGTAAGAACACGATGAGAAATAGGATATCGAGGTTGAAAAGAAGACGATAAAAGACAAAAACTATTAAAAACACTATATAGGAACAGACTTACTAAAATATTAAAAACTGCCTGGCATATTCTATTCGTTCATATATATATATATATATATATATTACAGGGGTTGCCAAGTGTTTTACGAAACCAAACATTTACTCCCGAAGGAGTTCTGCTCACACTACTTTCATATACTATTGTATGACTGTATCACATCATGGAGCTATGTGTCACACATTAGCAGTAAGCCTATTTCACCAAATATTTTGTGTTCTGTTCTAACTTATTTAAGTTAAATCATTTTTAGGTTCAAAATGAGTAAAAATTGAAGCAACGAGGTCTATTAATTTCTCTCCACCTGATTGTAAGGTTGAGTTACTTTGGCCACGACGGTTAGATGACAAGGTCGTTGAACTCTTACACATGATGTTACCAAAATGGAAGTACATTATTTACTCAATTACCCTCCCGTCCTACAATAAACGTCTCTCCCCCCCCCCCCATTTTTTTAAAGTTTTCGTATGTACTGCTCAACAAACGAACTGTTTTCACCGGTGTCGAAATTTGCACAACAATTACCCATCAGGTATCCCCCACCGTTTTCACTTACTTCCGACTTCGGTAAATATTGTTCATGCATGTGTATTGTGTGCTTACGTGTAGTTATACTTTGAATTGACAATTCATCCCTAACACCCCAAGGGAGTAAAATAGAGAAAGTAAGCAATTGTTTCGGAAACAAAGAGACTGCATTTGAGCCACTGCTATCTTTAAAAATAGTTGTTATGATCCTTACGCTACATAATAAAATCTTGGGATGTCTTACGGCTTCATAAAAATTAGACAGACTCATGGGCGTAGGAAAGGGGGCAGGGGGCACTGATAAGTGGGGCGGAAACCTCGTTTCGTCCCCTCCCCGCCACTGTGGATGACATGCTGCCAAAATATGGCATTGAATAGGATGAAATTACTTCAAAGTTTGTCAAGCATTGCACCATTTTGCATCTAGGGCAGTGTAAATAGTCAAAAAAATTCCAACCCTCCCCTTAAATCTCTCCTCGAGGTCACTCTTCGCCAACATTCACTTCCACTCCCCACTTTCAAACAGCTTCCTACGCTTATGAGACCTGTACACCAGATACTATAAAGGAAAATCAACCGGTCAAAACATAACTTCAGCATCATCATACCTTCTGTTTTGATATCTGACCAAAATCTCCACCAGGCTAAAACATGAAGCTGCCATCTGCAATTAAAGGAGTGAAAACCTGGCATTCATGGTGAAATTTTCGTTAAGTTCATATGTCTATGTAGCTCTCGAAACATCATGCAACAATTAAATGATGTAACTATATTTGTGACGTGGAGCAGGGAGATGGGAGACGTCCTCATGCTCCCTGCCTGATGTGAGCTTGAGGCAACCCGGAGTTTTACATCATCTCGCATTGATGAGCAATCCTTTGTTTCCTTTGCATTTCAATCCGTTGAAGTTCATAGGGATGAGCTTCCCACGGGGCATCTGAAATTTGTAAAACCAGGGAGCTGCCACGGAAGCCCCATGTCTCTCATGCATTCACAATTTCACATCAATCCTTACGATAACATAAGATTATGGAGGAGAAAAGTGGTTGTAAACTGGTAAAGTTAAGAAAGGAGGGCTAATTAAGGTGAGGTTAAGATGTCACATGTGCTTGCTTAAATTCACTCTGGGGTGAAATTGTTACAGCTTCATCTGCTAATATATTGAGAACCACACATATGGCGGTGCGGGCCAGGGGGGGAGGGCTGGGGGGCGGCCGCCCCATAAATGTCAGAAACCTGACTAAATCGGGCAGATATTTTGTCCCGGTCGGGAGGAAAATTAGACAGTTAAATTCTATACTCAAGACAGTAGAGTCGGGCAAAAACCACCGCCCTCTCTGAGAAAAACAGTCCTGTACGGCCATGACCACACACTGGATTTCAATGAAAATTTCACCAGAATGCTCAGAATAAGTAGCCGTTTAACATATCAGCTCTCCATTTAAGCCTAAGCCTATCTTTTAATAGCTCCTCCGGTCTATTAATGACGTGACACACGGCCACGATAATTCGGACATTTTCCATGTAGTTTATAAAATATTTTTTCTATTCCGTTTGATACAAGTAGCATTGCGCAGGCACTCATAAAGATGGTGTTTTTATGTATCACTGAACTCTGAATGTGTAAATTTGATTACATTTCATGCTTCAAGTTGTTTATTGAAGACAAAGAAATAAACTGCAACTTGCAAAATGTATCAGTATTATTATTTAAAACTTGTTTCAAGTTTTTCCAAGACGTTATTTTTACATAACAATAACATAAAAACCCGTCTATTGTGGGGTCTTCTTTATTTCGTAAATTTTCAGCATTAACATAGACTTTTACTTAAGATTTTAGGATTGTGTGACGTAACAGGGTCTACTAAAATTAGATAATTAATTCCCAGAATTCGGAAAATGTCTTCAAAAACGTTGCCTCAGCGACAGGCTTTTGACATATCTAGATTATAATCCCAAATGGGGAGGAATTTTCCTTCCACAGAATAATGTGTTTACTGTCAATTAAAATTGCATCAATCACGAGAGAGGATTTGCGGTAAAAATTCGTAAAACTAGCAAACAGACAATGTTTGTAAAAGCATACGAATTTGATAAAAATTGCTCCACGCATCAACAATTTACTTTTTCGTACGGAGTTCACGTTCTCAAAAAGCATTAATTTAAACAGCAGCTTTCTTTTGTTCCATCTCAATGACCTTACAAATGCAATTATACTTAATAGTTATTTCTCCGTGTTTGTCTCAATACTCACTTAATTACCTTCAAATATGCTTCTTCTTATTGAAGGCGGCTCTGTAGTTCTTTCTTTCGTGGTATTTATGTAGATATAAAAGTATTGAATTAGTAACCGTCTAATTAATGGGAAAGCTATCTAATTTATTAAAATCAAATATCGATCAGCGTAAGTCGCGACATCTTTTATTCTTGGCGCAAATTTAGAAATCCGTGGTAATATCAGCAATGAAAACTAAAATGCGAAGAGGCGTTTCGTATTCGGTGGTGCAACACTGTAGCCATAAACCAACGGTGAAATATATGAATATTGGTTAAAGGCAATATGGTTGAAATTGATGACCTTGTTGAAGCAGCATAACATCATTAATAAATAGATTATGTTTAGGAGGACGGGGCCGACGAGAGTTCTCTTAGTTTAAAGGAGGGAGAAGCCATAGATATGTTCATATGAAAGCATGTGGCCAGGGATATGGGGGTATGAGGGGATGGATTCCCCCTTACCACTATGAAATGTTTCGAATTTCGATAATGCCTACGTGAAAGTGTACCATTTATTTAAGAATCCGTACCCACAATAAGTCTAAATGTTTAACACTTATGTTTTATGTCCAATATATTTTACTGAACTTGACTGAAGTACAGACCGTTTTTATGTTTAATAAATTGTCCATCCAAAAACAATGTCAGGTGGTCATTTTGAGATTAGAATGTACATGAGGCCCGTTATTCCTCTCATGCATCACCTATACCGATCAGCAGTATAGATCCTACTTGGTTGAAATTTGAAAGGGGATTTTCTTTTAACTAAAAACATTTCAAAAATAATTTGGTGGGTGATGCATAGTGTAACTTGTAAATTCTTTTTCAGAAAGGGTTTGCAAAAGTATAGATAACCGGGAAAACAAGAGCCACACCCTAATCTCATTTTTATAACTTGTTTCCTTCCTTATACTTAAAATTTTAAACTTTGTTCTTTTAAGCCCGTTGAATCCTTGCAATTTTGACGAGCAAAAATGTTTCGCTCAAAGTTAAAAATCTTGTCGAAATTTATAAATTTAAATTTGCTTCTATTTTTTCCAGATACCATCTTAGGTCATTCGAGAAAATATTCCGGCATTCGGTGACATCATTTATTTTTTCATTAACTCTCCTCCCCAGAACCTTTGCCTGAGGAAAAAATGATATGAAGAGGATGGACAATCACTTCTCCCTCCCCCGGCGCTACAGTCAATGGTTTGGTCAAGAAATTTAGGTATAGCACAAAAAATAACTTGACTTGCCATGTATTTGCCATATGATTATATCATTTTATTGGTAATTATCATGTTGTCGATTTTTTAACAGTAGATGTGTGTATGTCTGAATCGGCATGTTATTGTTAACAGGTTAATGGTTTGTCTAGTGTGATTGTTTTTTTTTTTGTTTTATGTGTTAAAATATTCTTCAAAACCATGAAGCCCTGCAGCCACCCGGCTCCTACCCTCCTGGAAGATAAATAATTAAACATAAAATTTTGCTCAAAATTTTAAAGCTGAAATTTTCATAAACGAGTAATAAAAAAAAAGCACGAAGTAATTTAAATAATAGGGAGACATTGTAAGAAGAGGTTTATATAGTGTACGATGACGGGGAGGGGTGAGGAGGGGGTTAGTAAACTTACCGGAATTGTTATTAAGGTTCATATTCTTCTTCAAACCAATAGAGACGGCAGGCGTATCCCTTAGAATGGAAGAATAAAAAAAACTGTAAATGTCTGGTACTAGCTGCACGATACTGTTTACCCGGCCAAAGCTTTATAGTAAGTAGTTTATAAATTTGCAGTGGTTTTACTGGATCGGGGCCGTGGCCCGGGCCTTGTAAAAAGTGTATTGTCAATTAAATATACCCACCCATTAAAGCCGTGCAGAATGGCTGTAGTATAGATATGACCGGCTTTTAGTTGGTGAGTCAAACATGTCACATGCACTGTAAGGGACTTGTTAATTGTTTACCCTATCTGTGGCCATTTTCTAGTGCAATATCCTGCAATCTGTAAGGCTTTTTTGAATTTGCTCCTCGGTACCCCACGGTCCAACCGATAATGATGATTATCTTCCTAGATAGTGTCTCACGTTGCACCCTTCCCTTCTAGTGAAGTTTTACCCCACAATGAAATCCTGGATACGACACTGGTTGGACCCGTTCCGGTTTTTCGCACCGCATCAGACCCTTTAACTGGTCTAGTTATCAGTTGTTTACAATGTTGGCAATTCAAACGGTTTAATCATTTAACCTGCTGAGATTGGAATAGCGTTGATTTTATAATATAGCTCTTCGTTACAAAATAAAAAAAAAACAGAAAGTTTATTTTGCATTTACTGATTTAAGTGTGTGTTTGCCCTATCGGTATATTAGCTTTCATACTTCAAGTAATATTGATATATGTAAAACAAAGAATGAACAAAAATATCCAACAAATTGTATGATCTTTTTCTTTTATCATTTTACTGTATTTAGCTACCACTTAAAACATTTTTTTTTTGTTATTTATTACCGGCATCAAATTAAATATAAATTACTAGAACCGTTGGTGTTCCTATCGTGAAAGAAAAACAGTATAAGTTTATTTTACAACTCTATCAGTCCTATCAGTCTTTACCATGATTCTACTCAATTATTACATACAGAATATAATGAATGATACCCTTATTTACCCTACATGTTTCCACTCTGCTTAAATAAAAACGGATTTTACAGGTCTATGACATCGTGCCAGTGAAATTTTGTGTGAAGTGATCCTAAAAGTAACATAACATAGAGGACTGCTTTTACTTTAATTATACCACAAAAATTTCATTGCAACTCAGAAATGTGATGTTTTACTTTTTGTGGTTTTCAAGGAGTATACATGTACGCATTTTAATGCAAAAACCCGGCTTTATGAATTTAAGGAACTATAGCACAATTTATGTAAGTTTCTTCTTAATTTGATACCAATCAGACAAAGTAGTCGTTCCCATGGGAACCATGACAAGTGATTAAGTAATATCTATGACGACAACATCAGTTGACAGCATGTTGAGAAGAAAATCCAAACTACTACAGCGTTAGGTTCTCCCAAAGGAATTAGTACTATTCTCTTAAACACATTCATAGAGGCAGGCTTGTATATTAGAATCTGGGTGATGTCGAAACAACTACCCGGACTTGTCGCTTCTCGAACTGGGTCCACCCATTCTTTTTAGTAAATTTAGATACGATTGTTGTGAAATTTGAAAAGAACTCTTGGGTCTCAGAGGAAATCTATATTCATTACTCTCTTGAGGTTTGAAAATTTACTCAAGTTCGTTTTTCAATTCATTTAGCTCTGTTCGCACAACTTTTTGTAAGTAGAAGAAATGATTGTACAAAATGTATAAAAACCCCGGAAGGACGCCGAGAGAGAACGGTTCCTTTAAAACATGTAGCTTTAGAGGTTTCTTATTACATTCATACATTCGACATCCTTATATGCGCTTGAGACAAAATGGCAGTAATTACAACTCATCGATACCGCACTGACTTAGAAAGCTTTCAGGCTGTCTCTTTACAATGTTATATTGTATTTAATGTAAAAATAATAGAAAAAAAAACTCACTCACAAAAAGTTTTACCGACTAAAGTAACATTCAATTGGATGTTTCAGTCATCTGTAATTTAAAGAGAATATAAGCAGTCACACGCCAACTTTATTTTCAAACATGACCTATGACCTGACATATCTCTCTCTATTTTTAACTATTAAACTGTCTTTTATGAAGTTTCCTGGTAGAACTATTTCATTTTAAGGTACAGGTAGCAGTTATTTTGCATGAATTTAATTTAACGATTTAGTTACAAAAGTATTGTAAGATGATTGAAAGGAGCAAATTAGTAGTTATGATACCGGAGTATACTGATTCAAATTGGGGTGACTGTTTTTGCCCTTTAAGTAAATTTGAAAATGCAATGGCGGAAGAAACCTCGTCTATGCTGACGTGGTGCTTTAAGTAATAAATTACTATAGCCTTTCAATGCACGGGTAAGGTACCGTTACCTCATTGTCCATTAATGTACGAATACTGGAACCCCTTTTTTAAATACATGAATACAGTCACTGTATTGTTTTCAATGCATGGGGCCCTGGACCGCATTCTTTCTTTATGAACGCATGGTCATTGCTACATCAATTGTCCGTCAACGCACAGTGCCGAGACTTCATTGTCTACTAGTGCATGGTTATGGGGACTTCTTTTTGCGTGGGTAACAAGACCTAGTTTTGTTCCAGTGGATTGGTACTGGACCATCAGGGTCCTTCAATAAATGGGTAGAGAGACTTCACTGCCCAAACAAGTGTTTAACATTGTCGCAGTGTCTGTTATTATATGACCCCTGTAATTGGCTATATATTCTTACATATATTGCTCAGCATGATTAGAGACCTACATCTGTACGTAGGGGACATCTGACATGGGCAGATGGGTATTCATCCTACAGTATTTGTCCAAGTTTCTGGATTACACGTTTCTGTACAGTATCAGCGAATTGAAACATTGGAGCACGATAGGTTGGATACTTTTGTAATTTATCGAAGTCTCACTTATTATCAAAGCATTTTGTCAGGCCGAACTGCATTTACAAAAAATAACTTTTCTACTATTTGTAAAATGACTAATAACATAGGGGTATTTTGAGGTAAAACCGATCCCTTTATAATACTAGGGCAGTGTTAGGAAGGAGACCCATCATTCTATACACTCTTTGCAGTAAAGATTCATTTCCGGTGGTAACGTTTGTTTTACTCAAAATGTTTATCACAATATCATGGTCAACTAGGTTCAGTGATACAGTGTCAAAATGACAATGAAAAGAAACACTTTTGGCCTAGACTCGAATTTATCATCAACAGTCGTCATACGAAAATATTAAAATTAACAATTTTGTCGGTATTGGTCACAAAAGTTCATTTAAGAGAACTTCAATTAAAAAATTCTACAAAACTTACATTCGAGAATGTTCCTATAATGGTACGGAAATATGCCCAAATTGACAAAAAATGTTTTAGGCTTGAACAATACTTAGAGCAAACGACGAAGCAAAGATTATGAGAGCAACATTTAAACATTTAATGACAGTCATTTGATCCTCGTCGGAAACAAACCTCACATTAAGACATGTTTCAACAATGGCGTTTGTTTCAGGATTACTTGCAATGAAAGGAGCAGATGATCATTAGGAAGAAAAAGATAGTAGTAGCAAGAGACCCATCAATCTAAGTTTAAAGGGGATATGGCATCCCTCAAACAGAAAGTTGCTTTCAATTCTCTGACCAAACATATTTAGGAATATCCCCAGAGTTACAAATACAGTTGATAATTGCACTTTGATTGACATTCATTCAAACAATACAGTTTCACTCTGGTTGGTCAACAATGAATTGCACAGTCAGCAGGTCAGCTGTCAGCTGTGTTCACAAATAACCACACACAGTGTTTGACTGTATTGCCTCGAGCAATTTAAATCAGTGCAGGCAACAGTGGCTGTTTAAGAGTTGTACAAAGACAGGAGATTCGGTTGGAGGAACTGAAGTTTACTTGGTTGGGAGAATTGTAACTGCATGGGGTGAGGTGAGAGTGCCTTTAATACTTGAAAGGAACTACATTACGTCTTACATATTTGGTTGCCGTGTCTCCGTCCCAACACCTTCCTTATATAATACCGACCTCTCAGCAATTTCACGACAGTGCACCCTTACTCTACGAATTTCCTTGTTATAATGATACTTACTACAACCAACGACCCTAAAAAACAAAAGCCTTTAAGAAAATTTCTTATTCTTGTGGTGGCTGTAAAGGTGGTTTTTCGACAAAGGCCTGTGGCCCTGTTTGTTGTGTTTTTAAGGTAAGATAAGATAAGATCAACTTTATTACACCCACAAAGGGTAACTGAAAACAGACAAACATAAAAAGACAAATAAAACATAACATAAAATAGACAAATAAACACTGTGCAATTACAAAATATATGCATACATAACAATACTAAAGAAAGTAAAATAGAAGAAATCAATGGACTGTAAAAGTATAAAACAATTGGAACCAACTTGGCAAGTTTTAGCATTTGAAAGTAAGATTATGTAATTTAATACATTGTGGTATAAAAGAGAAGGGGGACGATTGGTACTTGAGTAGCATGGTAATCTATACTTTTTCAACAGTAAATTACGTTCGTGCTGTATTTTACTGTAGTTGTTCCTTCTTCCATTTTTTCTGTTTTTTTTTTCATTATTTCGTTGATCTGTATTGTTGCATTTTGGAAATGTGGATTTCTTTTATAATTATAAATCTCTTGTATCCCGTTAGCAGAGATGAAGGAAACTGAATTTAATAAAATTTGTTTTGAGGTTGTTAATTCAACCTTGGAGCTGGCCTTCCAGCTTCCTGCTTCAGCAAACAGTATCCATACACTGCTAGAATATATAATCCGTATTTAAACCTATACTTTTCTTAAGTGTTTAAAAAATTAGTGCATGCATATTTTGAGAGTCCAATCGCTGATCCGTGTTCCCTCAATGTACCCCTAGGTCTGGCTGTTGCAATGCTATCCATTTGTTTCGCATCCTCTGAAGTTTTAATTTCAGAATATGAACTCATTATCCATCTTAGTCCACCTAACCTGAGTCTTTTTCGGTCAATTCAGAGTACCCCTTTTGACACTAAAGCATATCATAAGCACGGCTTTCATAATCTTTCACGTGCCATTATAATTGGCCACCGGGCGGTAATTTATATGACTGTGTTTGGCCATTCGTGTGCTACATAAGACTGAGCACGAATAAGAATGAAGTCATCACTCTTTTATGTTATTTTCATTCAGTTAATAGACTCGGCTGGAATTGGTGGCCAGTCTGAGTTCAGTTGCGCCCCTTCCCTATCCAGTCCTAATTTGGGACCTTCCAAATTCGAGCCAATTTCAGTTCAAGTAAAACGCGAGATCGAGTTTGGGATTGATTCGGATTTCGCATTCGGTCATGTTTAGTATGAATTAACAATTGCGAACTTTTTCAATAATTTTAAGATCACTTGGTCAAAAGTAAGTGTTATGTGCTTTGGGTTCGTCCACTTTTCCAATGATTTAACGGGTGTATGAGAATCTTTTTCCGGACCCCTCCTACCTCCAAGAGCGTACTTTGAAAATGCCGATTGTCGAAAAATATCATCTCCATTTACTAGTTTCAAAAAGACTTTATTTGTCTAAGACACCTACCCCTCTACCCCTACCCCTCTACCCCTACCCCTCCACCCCTACCCGTCCGCAAATGAACGATGCCTTTTGCATGCTTGTAAAAATGATAAAAAATGGATGATCCCTTAAGCCAAAAGCCTTAAATTTTTCACAGGCAATGACAAAAATTTCGAAAGACAGCTTACTTGGAAATAAAATGAAGTAATGTGAAACCAAGAACGGTTAATATGATTTGATAACCATGGACATACTTTCTTTCCGCGGTGCTTTGTTTTTATGTCGTAATTCTTTAAAATCACAATCACGGAACGGTTAAAGGTTAAGCTTGTTTTTCATATTCATCCACAAAATAATAGGCTTACATGAATTATACAAACCATCCGGTAAACAGGGTACTTGACAAAATTTTTTCTTTTTCTATTTTCAAAATAACAAAAGGTTATTGATTTATGCTTCCTCGACGGCCATAATTCACTAATAATTTTGCATCAGATCTTAACTTGATCGTCTTTGTTTTAAAGAAACACCTCCGCCAAAATCGTCGCTGGCGCGGTGTTATCGCCCGACGGCTTCGTAACTAGGTCCCGACACATACGAATTTAGGTCAATGAATAGATCATCGTTCCATTTTGCCCTACTTGCTTTCCGTTTATTGAAACGATTCCTACCTCCTGACAGAGTGTCATATGTAAAATAATGCAATCAGACCGCCAAACATCTACACGGTGGTCCGTCTCTTCGCATTGTGTATATTTACAGCCTTCTCGGCAAACTTTTTTAAGATGAATGGCTTTTCTGACCTGTTTCATGTATGACCTTTGACCAATGGCTGACAAGAGCAACACATCTGTTAACGAAAAAGTCTTGTAAGTTAATGGAGGAACTCAGACATTGATAAAGGAGCTATTACCATCTATGGTAAACACAGAACGTAATCTTGAGTGGAACCGAACTTAAATAATAGTTATCGGAATAAATTGGTTGTTTCAGGAGTCGTTTTATATATCGCTGGGCGTCATCAAAAAGAATTTATCCACTTGCAAATGCTGTCACAGTTTAAAATTTCTCACCAACAAAAAATTTTAATAGTATGCCAAGAGTTATTTATAGTGGCCTGCGTAACACACTATTGCTTTGTGAAAACATTTTACAGACTCTGCTGCATTGGCACCATGTTGGACCAAATGCTGTTACAATCGTTATAATTACTTAGAAATGTTGGCTCTCTCCTCAGTAATGATTACTTCTTCTAGCTTACCAAATATGAAATACCTTTTCTGTTTCTCTTGATTTTAAATTAACTTTACAACTAACAAAGTTTTGGCTCTTATCTGTCTTATCTTACATCTTATCAGTAATGTTATTTCATGCGTATCTCTTGGGTCAGTTGAAGTTCACAAAATCCTCTACTTTTCAATCAGAGAAATGACGAAAATATCACAGTTTATTTTTTCTTATATACCAATACATGGTTGGTTCTGGATGTCACGGTGCAAGAGCAATTCAGTAACAAACATTTATTACAGTCTACAAGATCGAGGTATTAATTTCGTCCTTGGGTATATGGTCCCAACCGTCGGTATTCTCCAAACCAGTAACCCCCTCCCCTTACCGTGTGCATTGTTTTATAGTCTAAGATAGAGTGATTCGAGTTTAATCTTTATCATTATTGTTTGAGGGGAACGATGTCATCTTGCTATCATAATTTCTTTGTTTAATGATGATAACATCGACAGAGTGCAAATCAATAAATATAAAACAAACTGATGTGATACAGGGCTGCTTCTTTGTGGCGTGTATATAGTAGCCTAAATCATGTGAATCGATTCAATGTAAGCCATAGCGTCCAGTTAGCTTTATAAATCCCCGGCCTTCACAGGCACCTGCAAGTTGAAACAGGAAGCTAACTGGCGTAAAAGAAAGAGAATTCCACATGAATAGTGACGAAGTCGGGTCAATAATCATCTCGAAATGTATATGTTGATGAAAAAATACAAGATGTTATAATGCTTGCAAAGACTACCTATGTTTTGAACAGAATATTCACGAAAGGCTCCACACATATGACAAATGCATGGTATAAAAGTAACCCGTCCTGGAGAACCCCTCCCAATCGATTTTACTTTAAACCTCACCCATTTGATAACTTTTCTCATTTTGTCGGGTCCAAGGAAACACCCCTGCCCTCTTTCTTTGTTGAAAAAAAAAAAAAAACTATAGCGTAACTGCATTTTAAAGGCAATAGACAGTCGCCCCAAAATTTGCTTTGAACAATCAGCAAACTCTTGCAAATCTCCTCTCATTGCATTAAAAGCACCTCTAAAGACGTTTTGAACATACCTATTTCAAACAATACGAAAAGCAAGGGGAAATTTAAAAATAAATTTTGACTGAAAAACCTATGTCGGAAAAATGATCAAGCGCCATGGGCCATTCGCCTTTCAGGATAGTCATTTCGGTGAAGAGTTCCTTGCTGTGTAGTCGACCACAGAGTTTTAGTAAATGTTACAATATTGGTTTCATACCTACATATGTGACATTGACTAAGCTGTTTCGATTCATCAATCGGTATGTTTCCATGTATGTGTAACAAGAAGTTTCAAAGTATATATTCGTTATAGCACAAATTTCTTCGTAAAGAAAATAAATTTTACTTTAAACACATACACAACGTACCAAAAATAAACAAGAATTATAAATAAATATCCAACAAGAGTTATCGACTAAATTGTTCCCTTCTCTGATTTCTGTTTCTACAATCTTTTGAGATATTTATTCCTTGATTTGAGATATCTTATAGTGATTGTCATCAAAACATTTTAGGTGCTTCATTTCCAACGGCTGTCCAATTTTGCCTTATGATACACATTTGTTTGCAGTCAGAGCAGTGAATATATAGACCAATAGTCGGCTATTTTACACATTTTGCTAAACAAAGAGACCACGCCATTTTATGAAAGTGTTTCATTTGTTACTAAATGCCCCAATTTGTCAAACATATATCAACAAGTTGCTTGACAACCAGTCTTAATCTTTTGATATATTTCATAATTTATCAAGCTAACAATACGTCAAATATGCCATAAAACATGAAAACTTCCAAAAGGCGACCTGCCACAAGAGACAGAGAACCGTTTTTTATTATGCATAATAATTTAGCGAAGTCATGTGAGCTTAAAGCAAAAATCGAGCATTGAAGCCATGCTTTAATGTTGTTTGAATATCAGCACATGTATTGCAGGCTTTCCTTAGAAAGATAAAACTACTTCAATTTTAAAATTATTAGAGAAGTAAATATACCATCGAATTACAAATCGAATGCTAAATAGAACTGAAAGGTTCTTTAAAGGGAAATATTGTGTTTTAAATGTACCAACATGGCTTGAAAAGAAAATTCCTTCAATCATTATTAAACCTTTCAGTTCCATCAATTAACTTTAGCAATAACTTCATCTCCTCAAAATATTATGCATAACAAGAGCAATGGATGTTGCATCATTTGAATTTTTGAAAGTTTGTGTGAACAAATTATTTTCGGGCAACAAATAACCAAATTTCTTCCCGTGAGAGCCTTATTTCTTGAAAAGGAAGTTACCGTGCTGCCCAATTTTGAATTGTCTACCATTCTGTGCCTATAAATGCTGGTTTGAAAATATGAAAATTTTCTGTAAAACAAACGCAGTATTTCCCTTTAAACTTACTTCTGTAAAAAAGTGCACTTAATTTTATTATTTGTAGATTGTCATGT
Organism: Holothuria glaberrima; assembly: GCA_009936505.3. NCBI lineage: Eukaryota > Metazoa > Echinodermata > Holothuroidea > Aspidochirotida > Holothuriidae > Holothuria > Holothuria glaberrima. The sequence goes on along the minus strand of WURT03225840.1, from coordinate 6,403 downwards.
TATATTTTACATTGTTCTATACTTTGTTGTATTATAACTATAGTTTAACTTATTGTGTATAGCCCAATTTCAGTACAAACACTCTGTACCAATGTAAACGTTTCACGATATGATATGCTGTACGCAAACCACCAAACTTTATTTAAAATATTACCGTACTTGTTCAAACATTTGGACCTATGGGGAGGTATTTGGTGCGGCCAAGGTATTTATAGTTTTAATTTTTTTTCTTTTGTCACAAAAAATATACACGTAGGGTTACTTTCGTACCTTTATATTTATATGTGCTGTTCCATAGACTGTAAGTTTGAAGCTAACCAAACTTACATATTTTAGTAATGATTCTAGTAAATACATACTCTGGTCTGTTTTTATTGTTTCAAAAGAGACTACGTCAGGATTAAAAAGAGTAATAAATAAAAAATATTATTCAATAACGTAGTTGTTTGTAAACTTGATGTATGACAAAGTGACAAGCCTTGCAGAATTTCAACTGATACGTATATTACATAACATTCCTCTTTCTTATTTGCATCTTAGATGTCTCAATTGATTGCGTGGTGGATAATACCACCATTGTGCTGCATGACCTTTAAATTGCTTGTATAACTAATAAACACAGTTGCAACTTTAAACAAAGTTACATACTAAAAGTATAAAATCAGTTCCCTTCTTTAAAATGAGTATTCTTCATATTGAAAGAATGGCCATGTAATCATTCAAACACAAAACATCGGTGTTCTTTTTTTTTTTTTTTTTTTTGCTGTAGGCCTAAAGTCAAATAATTTCTATTTTGAAAGACAAAAAGAAAAGGAGAATGTCGTCAATAATTTGAAATTAAGAGCACGACTGGTTCTATGCGAGTTATCTTTTATATAATGCAAAGATAATTGTTTCTCTGTCTTCGGGCCACTGACCCAGTATCCTCGTCCTGGCCTTGTTTTTCACTTCCTCTAAGATTTTGGTGTTCGTCGCCTCCCTTATGCAATGATCAGGAGAAAGTGGGCTCACATCAAGCATGTCAGCGTTTTTTTTTTTAAAATCGAAAAAAAAAAATTAATAAAAATAGAAGGCAATGAATAGTATTGGTGGGATTAACATAGTCACAGTTGTTTTCTTTTGAATTTATAAATTCCTTCCTTTCTTGTGATTTTATTTTGTGTAAATGCTAGTGTCATTACAATTTCTAATTCAGAAAAAGAGGAGAAGAAACTGCTGACTCCACGTTTTTAAGGGTATCTTTGGAAAAGAAAATATATTTTTTCGTCATGGATATAGGATTTATAGATAACTAAAAATACCCACTTCGTATTTCCACGGCAGTGCTTCGCTTTAAAAACTAGAAAATTACGGACGTACACTTAAAAAATGTACGTTAACTGTTGTAGAATAACAGAAAAAATAAAGAAATACAAAGAGGAAACAGAGGAAATGCTGTCAATTTTTGCAACACATTGACAACACTTTTTTGTTATCTTTAATATTTTTTATTTTTAGTTCTGTAAATCATACAGGAAGTTTTTACAGTGTATGCAACGTATATGCTGGGCAGTATAAGATACACTGTCGTTTTCGAATTCACACTGACTACATCAGTGGGATTAGAAACGTTATATTTGAAGTGATTCCTGCACATTTGTTCGTAAAGGCAAGTAATTTTGTGGTGTTAGAAACTAGTCTTGTTAGACTTTCTTTACATGCATATATGTGATTATTCGATTAATATCCTATTATCACGTGATAAAATCCATCTCCTATATATGTATGCGTGTATATATATATATATATATGGATATTTATAATACATATAAAATAAATATATATATATACAGCTGTACTTACAACACTCGACCTTTGACCCTGTCTGTGACATAGCAAAATATTATTTTTCGAACGATTTAAATATTTCTTCAAACCTACGTACATGGGTTTATATTTCAAAACTAGCAATAGTTTGATAATGTAATTTGTAATTCATCTAAAATATTAAAACCACTCATATCAACTGTCAGTGCCTGGTATAACGTGTATTTCGTTTTAAATTGGGCATACATCTCCATGTACATTTTAACGAAATGCACAATATTTATCAGATAAATAAAATACCACTTAGGTCGCTATACTATACATATACAGTATACCATAATAATAGATATTATTCATTCGGATTCTCTGCTCCGGGTGGGGAAGCTGCAGTAATTTTTTTCAGACTTTAAAAAATTAAAGAAAATAATTAACAAAATATTTAATGAAAAAAAAACAAGTAAGAGAGACCTTCAACTTTTAATTTCAGTTTCGCAATAAAGTGTACTCACCTTCCATAAAAAGTGACATTTCATTCCCATCGGCACGTGGGCTTCAAGGGCTAGGGGTTTCCTTCCCTACACACCAAGATCCCTCAGCCGCCTCGAAAAGGCACTGCCCGCTTGGGATTTTATACACACGAACACCTAAAAAATTGCAATACCCCTTCCCCCCCCCCAAAAAAAAAATCGTTTTGACGGGCTTTAGGGTACTATATGCCTGTTTGTGACAATTGTTGTTTATTGTACGCCAGCGATTGATTATTGAATAAATGTTATTCATGGGTACTTCATTCAAAAATAACAATTTCGGTGTAAAGTTTGCAGATATTTTTCTTTTTCGGTTAAATCAGCACGGTGTGTAAATAAATTGGCCTAATCAGTGGTTAACTCCTTTGGTTCTGTCTTTTAAAACGTTTTACTAAATGTGAAGTTTAGTTTAATCACATTACATCTCTCTCATATGATTCTGTAATCAGGAAGTCCTTGGTTTGAAGCTTTCCCGAAGAACATTACACCTTTAGTGTTTATGAAAGTATAAAATCCTTGGAAATCTTAAATCTGTTCTTAAACAAACCATGGGAATTTACGTCAAATTGTGATGTGATGCAGCCCACCTACTATCTACCTCCCTGGTATGAAAACTTTAACTTAACAAAATTGTACTAGGTCTATATATCCTGTTCTTCTATTAGCTCTGTTATTACTGCAGGATTATGATATGATACTCTACCTGTTTCCGGACATGTGCAGCATAGGAATAACGCTAATGTATTTCGCTTGTATGATCAGTGTTATACTTACGAGTCTGGAAATCTTTTGGTGTGGATTAAAACTTTCAAACACATAAAGGCCATGTGATGAATCGCTTGACCAATCAAAGAATCGCGGTCTATTATACTTCATCTTCTTTATTCGTTCCATCGAAGGTCAAGGGGAGAAACTATCCTTGGGCTATTTCAATCAAATCAATCCACATTATTTCAACAAGTATCCAGGTGTCTACGAGAAACAATTCCACGCGATTCACTCGCGCGATAGATCTACGACAATCGCCGACACAAATAAAAGTCTAGTGCAAGCCAGAGTCACAATTATGTCCCACTTTTATTAGAAGTAGGCAGTATGAGAAACATACTGCGGTGCTTAAAATGGACACGGAAACAATCTGTTTACTACTCCCCTTAGGGAAGTGTACTTATTCCAAATGCACCAATAGTTCATTCCAATAATGTAACCGTACTGGAAGTTCATTTAATTCATTTCCTATTGTAGTCTTTCCCCCTTTACGAACAAGGGCTAGTAAGAATATCTAACATTACAAAGTAATTTTTAGGCCATGCTTAGAATTAGTGCTCTGTAATAAAAGGCAAAAGTAGAAAATGTCAAGTAGGGCTGTAAAGTGTGTCCTTGCAATTCATAAGCCATCGTCGGGTTATGCCGGTTTGATCCAGCGAGATGGCTCCAGCTTGTAACCTCTGGGAAGGTGTTTTAAATACCAGAATTGCATTCTAGTTTGTTAGATTGGGCGTCGACAGGTTTCTATACTGTTTATACACGGAAGGGGCCTACCAAGGGAAAGAGCGGTGGTCAGGCTGCCACGTATACTATCCTTTGACGAGTGCCATGCCGAAGCTTCCCCCTCCCCCCTAAAAATCGCTACCTCATGAAAAATTTAACCCTCAGCTTAGAGACAGCAATATTTTGCATCCAAGCCATCTAATATAAATATTTCTCATAGGATGGGGCCATCACCCCTTCCCTTAGACGATATTCCCTTCCCACCCTCAGACCCAGCTAAAATAGCATCGGACTCAATCAATAAGACCTGGCGACTATACCATTGTTGTCAATAACTGCAAGTCCCTAGCAACAACGTTATTTACCGACTGCATGGTCAAGTGGTTAGAGCATCCGACTTGCAGCCGGAAGGTCGGGGGTTCGGATCCTGGCCGGGTCATACCAAAGACTTTAAAAATGGAACCTACTGCCATTGTGCTTGGTGCTCAGCATAAGCAGTGGAGTAAGGAACACAAACCAGTGAGCCACAACTGGAAAAAAGGTCGGCCTGCATGACTTAAACCAATTGGTTAGAAACTGAGCCGTAAAACCTCATCTAACTAACTAACCTATCAACAACGTCACCTTGACAATCACTTATAGGCAAGAAAGCCTATTATAACTGATGAAAAACGGAGAATACAGGATGTGAACTGCCCCGATCCTTCAAAGTTAAAGAAACAAAATGAAATTTTATAAATAAAGAAAATTTATAAATAGAGAAGTAAAAAATATTTTTTAAATCGAACAAGTCTGCTTCTGTATAGTAAACGGTAGTAAATGCCGTGAATTCTGACATCATCTAGTGTGAAAGGTGCCAAGAATGACACGTATAAGTTAAATCCTTATACGAACATTGTTCTATGAGCGAATAATCATTTGCCTCTTTATTTGAGAGTGTGTTTATTTTAAACTACAATTAGGGACAAAAATTTCGATTTATTTCCCATAAAACTAAGGATATGAGGTACAGTTTTTGAGAGAGGTCTGTGACTGAGTGCAGCTCTCATTATTTGTAAAGCAGTTAATGATAAATTATCACCATTACTTAGAATTTTTATTTGCAGTTTTTCGATCTGTTGTAAAATGTTGAATGAAAACTTTTACCATTTCTTGTTCAGTTTCATTTCTTTGCAAAGTTAGCTGATGTTAGCTACCATAAATAGCAGTTGAAAAATGTCGGTCTACCCTACTTTTGGTGATTTAAGTTGGCAAAGAGCTGACACTCTTCGAGAAAATTGTTTTTACTTCACACGTGGAAACAAAGGGACTTTAAAATTTTCACGGCCAAAGAAAGTTTTGAGTTTTGTTACCACAAACGTAAAAGATAAATGGGCACACATTATTATGCAATATAGAAAGAGATATTAGAAAAACCCATTTCGCTGTGACGATTTTGGCGTTTAGTCCATCATAAAGTATGATAAATTGTGATTTTTTTTTACAAAACATTAACTTTGTTGACAAATCAGAAACTGACGCACGGTATTGTCACCTCGTCTCCCGATATGAAAATAACCGTGTACATTAATCATAACTTGCACAGGGTGTATTTCAAACCGCATACGAGACACGTTCAAGCTGTTGATTTTAGTGTGACATAACTGTGTCACGTTGTAAATAGATGGAGCTAGACTTTAACTTGACGAAGACAAAATCGGAATGGTCTTTGACGGATGTGGTAACTTAAAAAGAAATGTTGTAGTTGTCTGGTTGTCATACGGAAAATTTTCTTACCTTAAAAAACCATTATGCATTGATCAAGAATTATAGGCAATTCAAAATAAGTCAGTGGCTGAATTTACTTTCAAGAAAAAGTTTCATACAGACAAATATACACTGCTTTGTATAGCTCAGGAATAATACGTCCTCCCAAACTTTTCTTTCAAGTAATGGAGCTTTTTATATCTCTTATCATGCGTTTTTTGGAAGAAAACCTGTTCCTCTGGTTTATCGGTGAATCAGGATGGTTTGATAAACGATAAGAGCTTCCTTCTATTTGTGCCATTTCGATGCAATTTTAGCAAAGTATTGAAAACTCTCCGCCGTCAGTGTATATTTAGGCAACTAAAAAAGCCTTTTCTTTATTTAGAAAAATAAGGGAGTAACGGCTTTAACAGTAGCGTAGATGTGGAGGTACCCCGCAATTTCATGAGGGAGGGGCTTCAAATGTGGAATTATCATATACTGATTTACATTTTTTCACTCTTGGATTGTTCAGTGGGGGTGAGAGACTTTTTTGGGGGGCGGTCCCAAGTCCCCACTGTACCTTAGGTACACCGCTGGGCTTGAATGTAACACTAAAAGAAAAGATGTAAGTCAAAATTACTGATATGAACTAGTTTCAGCAAGATATATTCGATAAGAGGAGTTTCTCTTTAAAATGCCCCCTCAGCCTAGTCAACTCTGACCTCACCGCGTTGGAGAAAGTTGACTACAAAGTGGTCTAGTCTTCAATATACTGTTAGTTAGTTAGTTAGTTAGTTAGTTAGTTAGTTAGTTAGTTAGTTAGTTAGTTAGTTAGTTAGTTAGTTAGTTAG